>LPNX010203363.1:677904-720464 GCA_001517045.1 Pseudotsuga menziesii | reverse complement strand
CTGTTTTTTCTGCATCATATATCTGTGTGAGAACCACTTGTAGATGAGATGGGAGAGGGTCGTGTTTGGAGTAAGAGAGACATCCCAGAGCTCCTGCATAGCTGTCAGACAGATGTAATGATGCCCTATTGAAAACCACTGCAAAATATTGGATCGTTCATAGGTCTGGCCTGTACAAAGGGTAACAGGATCCTGCATAGGTTCCAGAGAAATGGGGCAAATGAACAAGGAGGGCACATCAGAGCAATCCAGCTCTTCAATCATCTGTTTCAACGAAATCCCATCCTTCTTCCCATTGATCTTGTGATCAAAACCCAAATCATGGAGGTTCTTGCTGCGTGGGAAATGGACAAAACATGTTAAGGCTGTTCCATCAGACAGAAAGGCAACCACTCGCATATTGCACAGCTTCGGAATGATAGGAGATCCATATTGTTTGGAAAATGAAAGAGCATCAAGCATCCTTCTCCCTCAAGTGATTAATCTCTTCTCCACCTATTCCCGCTAATTTGGACATTTTAAAGAATTTAAAGGATCTGTCGCTTAAGCGACGCTTAGCACCTTCTTCTTATAATTGACCAATTAAGTTTATTTATTTAAATGATTGACCAATTTGAAGCGCCGTCGCTTAAGCGACGCTTAGCACCTTCTTCTTATAATTGACCAATTAAGTTTATTTATTTAAATGATTGACCAATTTGAAGCGCCGTCGCTTAAGCGACACTTATGAGGACATCCGTCGCTTAAGCAACACTTATGAGCCTAGGCGTCGCTTAAGCGACGCTTATGACCAAAATTTAAAAAAAAAAATTTAACTTTCTGATTTTTGGTAGGTTTAAAAGAAAAAATCCACGCGCCGTCGGAAGTAACCGTCGGATTTTGGATCAAAATGTAGTAGTGACAAGTATTCATATATCCTGGACTTTCTTATGGTTCATCATTATCTCAACTTCATCAAAACATAAGTCAAGCTTAAATGCTAAAACATAAAAGAGGCTATTTTCATGCTATGAAAATTTCTATTTAATAACCCATACAATGTTGTCCCTCTTGAGTGTGAGTGTGTGCATGTGTGTGGAAATAACAACACTAAAAATAAATACATAGTACAAAGAACATAAAAGCACAAAGGAAACATAATCTCAATGAAATTGTTGCCTGACTAAGGGTGAGCAAGGGACAACCAAACTACAACCTATAATCCTTCAAATACCGTTTCAATAGTTGGCCAAAAATAAAAGTAGAACCTCACATATATTTCATTGTATGTGGCATTTCCCATAAACAAAGCACCAAGAGGCTTGGCTCCATCAGAATTGGTTCTTGATTACAAGGATTATATATAGTTTCTCGAGGTTCTTCATTGTCTTGACTTATCAAAATAGAGATCAAGCTTAAATACTAAAACTCTAAAGAGATTATTTTCTTGCTATAAAAATTCTAATTGGTGACCCATAAGATTGTGCATAAAACCCTAGCAATTGCACAAACTTTCTCAACATGAAACATTTTTAGGGACATACTGGAGATAAATGAGGGTAAGGGTCATTGACAATTTAATGTTACCATAATATGGTATACACATACACACCCCCGCCATCCACCTCTCATGGGGATTGCGTTGTGCATGTATGTGCACACATATAGTTAGTTTGGATAGAACTTATAGTAAAGTTATCATCATTGGCCAATCATACTAGTTTTGGGAGGTTTCCAGTTAGAATCAACCTCCCATATTATAATTGAAAAGTTTTATATGGATCTAACAAACTCTTTACCAACACACACCAAACCCACTAAATACCATTAAACAACAACAACAAACCCTCCCCCAAGCCCCAAAAGAGGGGAAAACTAAAAACCAAAACCCATCTCTGTTTATTTAAATGATATCCCCACCCCCTCCATCCCTTTGCTTTATCAATTGTAAGCTTGTGGAAAATTTGGTGAGTGTACATTCTACATCATTCCTTTGTTGATTCAAAGTGCTTCTTGCACTAATTTAGAGTGTTTATTGGGTTGATTCAAAGTTTATTGCACACAATCCTGGACCTACAATTTTGTTGATTTGGAACTATTGTAGTATAGATTTAGAACCATTGTCCTACAAATTCGAAGTTAAAATTTGGATATTATTATTAGTGTTGATTCGAAATGTTGGTTGGGAGTCACTATTGCACTAATTTGGGGTTTTGATTCAAAGCTTGTGAAAGTACGTAAAATTATTCATGTAACCCATGTTCTCTTTACAAAAAAAGGTCATTTTTTTCCCTAGAAAATTAAGGGAGGGCAAGGTTACATTGCATATATGTGTTTTCACTAAAAAGAAAACTGCCATGGCTCCCGAAAAGAAAATATCAACATCATGGAACCATTGCCAAAATGTTGCAAGGAATTCAAGGGCAGGGGGGCAGGGGGGTTAACACACATTGAAACACTTGGCAAATGTGTCATTTCAAATTAAACCATGTTTAGAAGCATCCCTTAAATAAGAGTCAAGATGCAAGCTCTTATTGATTCCTATCAAGCCAAGAAAACCAAGAATAAACCAATTTAAAAAAGAGATAAATTCCTCTTCCCTTGTCATTGATCCCTTTAAAGTCCTAATGTTCCTTGCTATATAAGAGGTTATCTCTTGCACACCCAATCCTAAGAGGACTAGGATTGAGTGATTCTTTGTACCCTGTACTACCCTTCTGTCCTAATGACCAACTCACCATTGATAATATATGGAAGAATAGGGAAAAGGAATATGCTTGGGAATGCATGGCTAGATTATGGTATGGTGTAGACATATCTTTCAATGTTACAAACTCCGTATATCAAATTAAGATATATTATATAGTTTCATGGACACTAGTTTTCATGATGATAGAGTGGCACATTTACAGAAAATGGGTCAAATAATAAAAGAATACCTTGTTGAATTTAAGCAATCATGCAATGAAACAAGGTGCACCATCATCTTTGATTAGCGCATTGATGGAAAGTCACTTACCATTATCAATTTTATCATTTCTCAAGTCACATACCATTGTCAATTTCATCATTACCCATCCATGAGGAAGTATGTTTCCTAAATCAATGGATGCATTCAAAGAAAAGGATGCATGATTGTTATTTCATATTTTGGATAAGCAGTTGAGAAAGTGGGATTAGAGAATGTTGTCCAAATCATCACAAACAATGCCTCCAATGTTGTTTCTATGGGTAAGATGTTGGAGAACAAACACTCCACCATTTAATGGACTCCATGTGCAATGCACGATTTACAGCTAATTTCTAAAGGCATTGTCAAAATTAAGTGGGTGTAAAAGTGTGGGAAAAGAAAAAACCATAACCAAATACATCTACATCCACACATGGGTTTTGAACTGTATGAGGAAAAACATTGGGGACAACGAGCTTGTTCAACCAATGATTACATGAATTGCAACAAACATTCTTGTGTTGAAATCCATCTTGACCAAGGAGGCAGCTTGGAAAAGTTGTTTTCTTCTAATGGGTGGAATGCTTCTCAATGACATGAATTCCCTAGAGGGAGAGAAAACATGGAGAGAGTTTTTGATAATGCTTTTTAGAAGAAGGAAAAAGAAATAGTCATTAATATGTTGCAAACGGTGGATGGTGATAAAATCCACCATGTGTTTTATTTATGAGGCCTTGGATTGGGCTAAAAAGTACAATAAAGATATCAAACAACAATGAAGAACAAAGGTATCTTGTTATTTGGAAATTCATTGATAACAAATGGAAAATGTGGCTCCATCGACCTATCCTTACAACTCATTGTTACTTAAACCCAAGATACTAATATACAAAAGAGTTTGAACCAAATGGGTAGGTAAAAGGAGGATTGCACAAATGCACCGAATGTATAGTCCCTGAAGTGAAGAAACAAGACGAAAGTTCATGCATTTCAATCAATGTCAATACCATCAACATGAGTATGGAGATGAGTATGTCTTTACAAAGTAGCACTAAGAACCCACCCATGAATATGCCTTTACAAAGTAGAACTAAGAACCCACCCAAGAAGCAATTCAAAAGTTTTTTTGTTATATTATTCATTGTTCTAGACATTGCCTTCAAACTTTTCAACCCTCATTGCAACCTATTGGTGGAAACTATTGAACCAAAGCCCTAATCTGCAAAAGTTTGCAATATAAACTTGAAACAAACATCAAATACTTTTGGGTGTGAACGCAAATGCCATATATTTGAACATACCCGCACCAAGAGACGAAACCATTTGTGTAACACCCTGGTTTTGACCCCGTTTGCATTAAATTATATATGATGTAAATATTGTATTTAATCATTGTGTAGAGCTAAAGGAAAAGGCCCCACTGTCGATTTAGTGTTTTATGTTTCAGCAATTTAAATCGATGACGAGGTTATCATGCTAGTCGATGGAAAAGTATATTTCGGACATCATGTAAATATGCAATTTAATTAAAATACCCACAACTAACTATGTCAATGCAACATTAAAGAGATGGGGGCACAATTTCCTAAGGAACATGGGGGGAATATTCAGACCCTTGAGCCAATGGGGAAAAGCCAAATGTCAAAAGAAGAACCCATCAAACACTCAACTACCCATTTTGTCTTTTGTGCCCAATCATTTATTTCTTCCAGAAATTGGTTGAGTTAGTTAATGCACGGGGTTGGGTAGAGTATGGTAGTCAAATTCGAATTTGGGAAGCCACCCATTTTTTTAAAAATGTGTTTTTAACTAATGGGGCAAGTAAAATGCTGAAAAATGCTGCCCAACCCATTATGCATTCACGCCCTCCATTTCCTCATACAGTTGAAGCTTGCTGAGCTCTTCCCTTCAAGTTTTCTGTTGTTCCTCATCTTGCCATGGCTGGGAAAATCCATTTTTTGTGTTATGGAGTGAATGTGCAACAGGGATTTACGTTGATACATCGTTTCCACAGTTTCTCCATGCCCATAAACTCGTTTTTGGTTATATGCTTAATGGCTAGGAAGAGATACCCACGATTTTGTGGTTTATAGCAGCCGTTTTTTCCCACGTGAAGCCTGTAGACGTTTTCTGAATTCGAATCCATGAAGTGGGGGTTTGAAGAGACTGTTTTTCCCACATAAAGCCACTAAACGTTTTCTGAAACAAATTGCTCACCCTGGGTCGTTTTTCCCCATTTCCCATTTTCAATTTTAGTTTCTAGGACATTTTTGTCCACACCCAGCACTTATGTCTTGTGGTTCTGTAAATCCTTGTTTAGTCTAAATTGTTAGGAGTGGAAGAGGGCAAAATTGGCTTGGTAAACCTAGTGGAGGAAGGAACCTCACTGTGAGATCAAGAGGGGTTAGTTATTCTTCTTTGCACACCCTGAAGAGCACTAAATGGGAAGGCATAGCCCGAGGGACTATGTAGAAGAGAAGGGGGTGCTTCCTTATGTTGGGTGGTGTAGGTATTGAGAAGGCCAAGCCAGATCTTGTGTAGGTGTCCCGATAGCTCTGTGGTTGAGCTCACTAGCTTAGCAATTCAACCTTTCCACCTCCTTGGCAACTTGATAAACCCAAATGTAGTTTTGGCTTTGTTGAATTTTGATATTTCTTTGGTTGTGTGTAAGCCTACTATTGTTCCCTTATTCCTTGTGGGGATCATGCCCAACTCAGGGGTAGCAGTGATAATGAGAGATTGATGAGCACACTGGCCTATGGTTGGATGGAACGTTGCAGCAACATAGTTGGTTGCGGGACAACTCTTTCTCAAGATAAGCATTTCATGTGTATTATATTTCTGCAACTGTATTTGTTTAATAAATTATGATGAACGATGAATGCTTGAATGAAAATGTATTTTGCTTCCACTATAAATTGCATTAAGCATCTGTGTATGCTTTTATTTCCAATGTATTTCTTTATTATGTTCATGGGGCTACAATTCCTGGTCTGTTTGATAGACAACAACAACGTTAGTCGCATCCTCTTCGTAGAGTAGAAGGGAGGGTAAGCCACAAGGGGCAAGCCCCCTTGATTCCTGTCGTCCCCCTGAGACAGTTGTTGTTGTATATGTTTTGACAAGCTATCAACATATGATTATTCCAAATGCAGGTAAGTAATTTATGATTTCTAAAAATTTCATGCAGCTAACAATCGTGTTTATAAACACATTTTGCAGAATCATAGTCATCTTCAAAGGGAGCATTCCACATAGTGGAGTTCGGTAAAGTTGGTTTTGGCTCGACCATGAGAACCTATAGCATGAATGATGCATAGGATCCCTCTGAGAATGAGGAAGATGTTATGGGGGAGAACATCCAAGTTGGAAATGCTAAGACTGAGTCTAATGGGAGAAGATTCCAAGATACTCCCCCAGATTTTGCAGCCACCATGAGAAGCCTAAGGGTGTAGATGCAAAGTTACAGGACAGATAATGAAAGATTGGTTAAGGTTCGGGACGAGCTGAATCAGTTGAATGCAGCCATGCTGCAAAGTCTGACAGACATCTAGAGAAAGATGAGCTCTGGGCATCGTGCAGTACGACCAGAAGGTAGTAAGAGCAGCACCGGAAGAAGAAAGAGATCTTCTACTAAGTCATCTGACTTTGAAGGATCGACTGGGGGTTCAAGTTCTTCTTCTCACAAGAATAAGAAAAAGGGGTGCTACCAAAACCGCTAACGTGATGAGTTCAAGAAGGTCAAGCCTCCTACGTTTGATGGCGAGGTAAAAAACGGTCAAGAGGATGAAGCTTGGCTTCTTGGGATGAGAAAATATTTCCAAGTCCAAGATTACTTTGGAAATATGAAGGCTAGGGTAGCCATATTCAATTTGATTGGAAGAGCATCCATATGGTGGGAGCACTTCAGGAAAGTAAAGAAGATCAGTGAAAGGAAGATTGTGTGAAAGCAGTTCCCAAAATATTTCAAGCAGAAGTACCTTTCTAACAGGTACTACGATGACAAGATCAAAGAATTCCACGAGGTGAGATTGGGACAGCAGACCATGGAAGAGTATGCAAACAAGTTCCTAGAACTTTTGAGGTATGTCAGATACATCAAGGATGATAAAGTTAAGATCCAACGTTTTCTAAGCGGGCTACGTCAAGCATACTGAGATAGAATTGAGTTTTATGCACCTAGAACTTTGGAAGAAGCAATAAGGAAAGCTAAGTATTGCTATGAGAAAAATGAAAACAAACCTGATTACCATAAGACATGGAAGGACAAAAAGAATGAGAAGTATGACCAAAGGAAGAAAGTTTTCAAACCTTCTAACTTCAAAAATCAATATAAGAAGCCATCACAACAAAACATAGAACCACTCCAATGTTGGAAATGTAGAGGACCCTACATGCACAAGAATTGTCCACTTGAGGATGAGAATGCAAGGTTAACATACAACATCCAAGAAGCAGAAATAGTGGGTCAAGTAGCAAGGGCTGTCCTTAGGGTTTATCCAACACTAGAAGACCACCAGGCAGATCACCAATCAAATGTGGTTGAAGTTGCAGGTAAGATTGTTGAGCAATTTGTTTCTGCTTTAACTGACACTAGATCTACTCACAGTTACATTACTCCTAGATTAGTTGAGATTTGTGCTTTTAAGAAGTTAAAGCATAGAAAATCATGGTTATTTCAGCTAGCCACTTGAACTAAGAGAAAGGTTAGTGAAATGGTAGATGAATGTCCATTGGTTATGAATAGATTGGCCACTTATGTAGATTTGAATGTTCTACCACTTGGTTCTTATGACATTCTGATTGGAATGGATTGGTTAAAAGTTCACAAAGTAAAGCTTGACTATTATAATAAGACTTTTGAATGCATGGATGAAGAAGGAAACCCAAGAGTTGTAAGAGGCATTCCAAAGGTGATTTTTGTTAGGCAGATTTCAGCAATGCAATTGAAGAAGTTTTGTAGGAAAGGTTTTCAGTTGTATGCAGCCCATGTTTTGGAGGGAGCAGAGAATGAAACTCCTAAGTTGGAGGACTTTCATGTGTTGCAGGAATTCAGGGATGTGTTTCCCGATGAGATTCCATCACTCCTTCCAAAGAGGGACATTGATTTCACAATTGAACTTGTGCCAGGAGCAACACCAGTGTCCAAGACACCCTACCAGATGAGTACACCAGAAATGCTAGAGTTGAAGATGCAGCTGCAAGAGTTGTTGGAGAAGAAGTATATCAGGACGAGTGTGTCTCCTTGGGGAGCACCAGTTTTGTTTGTGAAGAATAAAGATGGTACACTCAGGTTGTGTATTGACTACAGACAGCTGAACAAAGTCATTGTGAAGAATAAATACCCTTTGCCTAGGATTGATGACCTCTTTGATAAAATGAGAGGAGCAAAGGTATTTTCCAAGATTGACTTGAGGTCTGGTTACCATCAGGTGAGAATCAAGGATGAAGACATTCATAAGACAGTCTTCAGAACAAGGTATGGACATTATGAGTTTGTAGTGGTACCATTTGGTCTCACAAATGCATCGACTACATTTATGTGACTTATGAATAGTGTCTTTAGTAGATATTTAGACAAGTTTGTTCTTGTTTTCTTTGATGACATTCTTATTTATTCTAATAATGAGGAAGAGCATGAAGAACATCTAAGAATGACATTGCAATTTCTCAGGGAGCATAAGCTGTATGCAAAGTTGAGCAAGTTTGACTTCTATAAAGATACGATTCACTATTTGGGTCACATTATCTCAGATGAAGGAATATCTGTAGACCCTGAGAAGATTGAGGTCATTATGAATTGGCCTACTCCAAAAAATGTGATAGATGTAAGATCTTTTATGGGACTTGCAGGATACTACAAGAGATTCATTGAAGGATTCTCCAAGGTTGCACATCCAATCACTTCTTTGCAAAAGAAGGAAATAAAATTTGAATGGACACTGAGGTGTGAAGAAAGCTTCCAGCAGTTGAAGAATCTTTTCACAAGTGCACTCGTCTTGAAGATCACAAACCTGAAAAAAGATTTTGTGGTGTGTACTGATGCATGAGGTCAAGGGCTTGGAGGAGTCCTTATGCAAGACAACCACATGATATGTTATGAGTCAAAAAAGTTGAAGGAGCATGAGAAGAACTATGCCACTCATGATCTAGAACTTGCAGCCATAGTACATGCTCTCAAGATGTGGAGGCATTACTTTATGGGCATAAGATTTGAGCTAAGGACAAACCATTGTGGTCTAAAGTACTTGTTTGACCAACCTACTCTAAATGCTAAGCAAACTAGATGGCTGGAGTTTTTATGTGAGTTTGTTTTTGAAATCAAACACATAAAGATAAAAGAGAATAAAGTGGTTGATGCACTCAACAGGAAAGTGCAGGAAATGCATGTAGCATCTCTTAGTATTTTCCGATCAGATTTGAGGCAATAAATTGTTAATCATACTGCTGAAGATGAATTTTATGCGCGGTTCAAAGACAAGTTGTAGCAACAAAGTCTTGAAAAGAAGTATGAGGGATATAAATTGGAAGAAGATGGACTTCTTACCTATAAGAACATAATTTATATTCCAAATGTAGTAAACTTAAAGAGAGTTGTTATGGATGAAATCCATCAAGCTCCATATTCTGGTCACCCAAGATATTAGAAGACAATTGCTACAGCGAGGAAGCAGTATTTTTGGCCAGGAATGAAAAAAAACATGGCTGAATATATTTCAAGGTGCATGAAATGTCAGCAGGTGAAGGTTGAGCTTCTACACACAACAGATTTGTTGCAGCCTCTGCTAGTTCCAGAATGGAAATGGGAAGTTATTTCCATGGATTTTACTACAGGATTTCCTATGACTTGGAGACAACATGACTCCATCATGGTTGTGGTGTACAATTTGACAAAGGAAACACATTTTATACCGGTTAAGTCCACACATAAGACTGATGACATTGCAAAAATCTTCATGAAGGATATTTTCAAATTGCATGGATTGCTTAAGGAAATAGTTTCTGACAGAGATGCCAAGTTCACTTCCAATTTCTAGAAGGGTTTGTTTACAAATTTGGGTACAAAGTTGAACTTCAGCACTGCCTACAATCCTTAGACTGATGGGCAGACAGAGAGAGTAAATCAGGTGCTTGAAGACATGCTTCACATGTATGTGGTGGACAAACCAACCAAGTGGGAAGATTATTTACACTTGGTAGAATTTGCATATAACAATGGACAACAAGCATCCTTGGGGATGAGTCCATATGAAGCTTTGCATGGCAGGAGGTGTAGGACCAAGGTTACTTGGGAGCGGGAAGCGAAATTTTTAGAAGCTTCCGATTTGGAAGCGCTTCGGAAGTGTTTTTTATATAATATATATTTTTAATATATTTGATGCATATATGCCAACAAATGCTTGTAGAATGTTGAATTAGTCACGGAAAGCATAAAAACATGAAATAAATCATAATACCATATAACATCATTAATCAACCAGCAATGATTCGATCAATTATCATATACTAGTGAATTCATCAAACATAGGTCCATTATCCATAACATCAAGTTATCAACCTTATAGCTTCATAGTTCAACTTCAAACTTCAAACTTGAATTGCCATGTAATGTTGACAAAATATACCATAATAAATATAACAGAGTCAATGACTCAAGTTCTCGAATCTCAATAGTGCAGAAACTTGAAAGTACTATAAATAAGAAAAGACAAGAAAAATAGATTTTATGGATGTTTCCTCTTGCCACGAGAAATTTCTAATTTCTTTTCCTGTGGTCTATGAACAAAGGGAGCGGGTTTTTCGTCCTCAGTAACCATCGATGTTGAGTGGCTTGAGCTACATCCAAGACTTGGTCCTGCATGACCCCCCATTTTTTTCTCTTCTTCTCTTCTCTTGCAAAGTGATAATGAGATTGGAGAAGAGGGCTTTATCCCCTAAAGCCCTCCTCCTTCCCTCCAAATTTATGGCATCATCACAAGGAAAAGCATGGAAACCATTGATAACAACCCACACTTATGACATCCGCACTCTGAAAACTGAATCTCAACCTAATCCATGAAGCAAAAATATGGGCAAAAATCCCCACACGTAAACTGTATAATAGTTCAAATGGGAGGTTTGTTGATGACCATACACTTTCACCTTACTCAAAGATTCTAGTATGATGGTTGATTCACATAGTGACTAAGTAGGTGCATTTGTATACAACCCCTCTTAACAAGTGTAATAGTGAATGCATACTACAAGGACAAGTCACAAGGAGACTGATTCTTTACACCAAATCACCTATGTCCATGTAGAAAAAGGCACAATCAAAGCACTCCAAGACCTATCTTGAAAATAGGACCCATATGAAATTGGATGGTCACACATTAGAAATAAGAGCATGCATTGCTAGTGCCTATCATCCACAGCCAGATAGAAGTCATATTCTTGAGGGAATAAAACATCAAGGCAGACATGTAAGCAAGAAATATATGCAATGGATACAAGTGAAATATATCCAACTAGAGGGTAATATATTTGAGCTTTGAAAAATAGACGTTTAAATAACTTGTTGCCCACCTATGATAAGGTTCTTGAAATGTTTCCATGATGAAAAATATTGAGAACTTGTAGCCTTCCTTTGTCAATCATTTCTCATGCCTGTTTATGACACTAGGCCCCCATTTGACCCTTGTCCTATTAAGAATACAACGATTTCTAGAATACTTACTAAACATTGTAAGATTTACATCCTAGTCTGAGATGATTAAGAGACATTTCTTTTACCCTCATTCTAGTCAAAAATAAATTCAAAAAGCATTCTGTGGGTATTACTTTGAACCAACTATTTTTGTCTCCAAACACCACAGAGTCTCGCTGTGTTTATCTTCTATCCAAGAGATTTAGCATAATATAGAATATTTTATGGTTTGATAGTAATGCTGTCTAATTTACAATTTCAGATAACTTCAGGCATGATCTTATACAATTCATCTCTTCTATGGTGCTTACATTTTGGTCCAATGTACATCTTCAATTTACTGAAACAAAAAAAATGGTGAATAGTAATTTAGATGTTTGAAACATGCTTGGTTACCATAAACAAAAACTAGCTGAATGCTAAGAATCTCAAGCTTATATATTGAAGAGTTCATATTAGATTCTTCTAATCCAAGTTCCCAAGATACACCATCTTCAAGCAACATCATGGACACTAAGTCAGTATCATTGTCTTGGGGAATAGAGGACTCTGTGAATAGTTCATCATTATTCAAACTACAAACGGTTACATGCAAATCTTTTGAATCAGACATATTCTCCAAGACTCCAAAAACCAAATCGCGGCCCTTTCCTCTCTTCCGTGGGCCGTGGGTGTCATTTAATGAGGGAAGTGACAAGAAGCACTGATGGAAGTGTTGGGAGCAAAGTCGAAAGCGCGAGATGAAGCGATGGAAGCGTCGACGAAGCGTGAAGGAAGTGTGCGCTTCCAAACAGAGCAGGAAGCGAAATTTTGAAGGAGGAATCGCACTTCCGAAATTGCTCCGGATCGAGAGCTATCCAAGAAGCGCGCTTCCGATTAGCTTCCACAACGCTTCCTTCCGAAGCGAGCTTCCAGAGTGGGGGCGAGGGGGAGGGGGGCTTCCCCGCAACCTAGTGTAGGACACCAGTGACTTGGGATAATCCAGTAAACAGGATTGTGCTTGGTCCAGAATTGCTCAAGGAAATGGAGCAAGAGGTTGCAAAGATCAGGAAGAATCTGAAAGCAGCCCTGGGAGTTCAATGTTGGGGATCATGTTTACCTTAGAGTAAGGGCAAGGAAGAGTTCCTTGAAGCTTGGAAGTTGTGTCAAGCTGTCACCTAGATACTGTGGGTCATTTGAAGTGCTTGAAAAAATAGGGCCAGTTGCATATAGAATTGCGTTGCTTGCTAGCACTAGAGCTCATAATGTTTTTGCTATTTCTTTGCTTAAGAAATATGTACATGATCATAACCATGTGATAAATTGGGATTGGATTCAGGTGGAACTCGAGGGAGGGTTCCAAATCGAGCCAATGTGCATCCTCGATAGGAATCGAGCCATAGGACAGGTAAAGGGGCAATGGGAGCACTACGGTTTTAAAGAGGCTATGTGGGAGCTGGAGGATGCCATGCGATTGGCACATCCATTTTTGTTCAATTCTGAGGAGCACCGAGGGCGGTGCCAGTGTAGCATTTTTGTTCAATTTTGTAAAGCACTAAGGACAGTGTTGTTGTAAGGGGGAGGGGAATGTAACACCCCGGTTTTGACCCCGTTTGCATTAAATTATATATGATGTAAATATTGTATTTAATCATCATGTGGAGATAAAGGCAAAGGCCCCACCGTCGATTTAGTGTTTTATGTTTCGACAATTAAAATCGATACTAATGGTTAGCGTGCTAGCCGATGACACAGTATATTTTGGACATAATGTAAATATGCAATTTAATTAAAATACCCACAACCAACTATGTCAATGCAACATTAAAGCGATGGCGGCATGATTTCCTAAGAAAGAGGGGGGGAGGTATTTAGACCCTTAAGCCAATAGGGAAAAGACATGTTAAAGGAAGAACCCATCAAACTCCCAACTATCCATTTTGTCTTTTGTGCCCAATCATTTATTTCTTCCATAAATTGGTTGAGTTAGTTAATGCATGGGGATGGGAAGAGTATGGCATTTAAATTCGAATTTGGAAAGCCACCCTTTTTTGAAAAATGTGTTTTTGACTTATGGGGCAAGTAAAATGCCGAAAAATGCTGCCCAACCCATTATGCATTCACGTCCTCCATTTCCTCATACAGTTGAAGCTTGCTGAGCTCTTCCCTTCACATTTTCTGTTGTTCCTCATCTTGCCATGGCTAGGAAAATCCGTTTTTGTGTTATGGAGTGAATGTTCAGCAGGGATTTACGTTGTTATGTCGTTTCCATAGTTTCCCCATGCCTGGAAACTCGTTTTTGGTTATGCTCAGTGGTTGGGAAGAGATACCCACGATTTTGGGGTTTATAGCAGCCATTTTTGCCCACGTGAAGCCCGTAGACGTTTTCTGAATTCGAATCCATGAACTGGGGGTTTGAAGAGGCAATTTTTGCCCACATGAAGCCACTAAACATTTTTTGAAACGAATTACTCACCCTGGGTCGTTTTTCCCCATTTCCCATTTTCGATTTTGGTTTCTAGGATGTTTTTGTCCATACCCAGCGCTTGTGTCTTGTAGTTCTGTAAATCCTTGTTTTGTCTGAACTGTTAGGAGTGGAAGAGGGAAGAATTGGCTTGGTAAACCTAGTGGAGGAAGGAACCTCACAGTGAGGTCAAGAGGCGCTGGTTATTCTTCTTTGCACACCCTGAAGAGCACAGAATGGAAAGGCATAGCCCAAGGTTGGGTGGAACGTTGCAGCGACATAGTTCGTTGCAGGGCAACTCTTTCTCAAGATAAGTATTTCTTGTGTATTATATTTCTGCAACTGTATTTGTTTAATGAATTATGACGAATGATGAATGCTTGAATGAAAATGTATTTTGTTTCCGCTGTATATGGCATTAAGCATCCGTGTATGCTTTTATTTCCAATGCATTTCTTTATTATGTTCATGGGGCTACATTGACCGGTCTGTTTGATAGACAACAACAGCGTTAGTCGCGTCCTCTCCATCGAGTAGAGGGGAGGGGACCTGGCAATTTGAAGAAAAAAAGATGGAATGCTTTAATCTTATGTTCAATACAACCTTAGATTGAAATGCCCCATTTTCCCTCCCTGGCAATTTGAAGAAAAAAAGATGGAATGCTTTAATCTTATGTTCAATACAACCTTAGATTGAAATGCCCCATTTGTTAAACAAGACTGCTGATTAAAACATGGTCTTTGAGTATAGTGATCCCTCCTTAGATTGTGTTGTGGAAATTCAATGAACAATGTTCACAGACTAGATCACTTATTTTGGATGGACTTGGACCCACATCCATCGCCACAAGCTAAACATTGGTGTTGGACAGTCGATGATAAGGGAATCAAGTCATGATTCCAAGGCTGCCATGCAAAGGGTGAATATTTAGATGATTATGTCATATAATTAGATTGTATAGTCTAGAATCTAGACCATAGTAATTAATATGCTTATTTTGGGAAGTTAGACACCATTTAAACCTTCTATAATTATGTATTTTGGTTCAGATATATTTTGCACTCTGTTATTTTGTTATATTCACCATTGCATGCTATATACATGAGACACTGCACATTTTATGTATAAAGGTTTGGATTTACGTGGGTGTACATGAATTATTGTTTTTAATCAAAATTTAAACATTTTATGTACTTTTGGCCAACTGGTTGTTCACTTTGTAACTTTGTACTAGTCTACTTTTTGGTGTCGACCCACTGGTGATGGAGTCTTCCCTGATAATATTGCTTTACACAAAAGCAGTAAGAAACAGGTGCCCCAAATTTATGGACTAGACTGGAATCGGCTGAAGAACAAGTGGAATAAAAAATGATACTACTAATGTTTCCAATTTCATGAACCTTGGTGCTAAACAAAAATTTTCAAAACTTGGATCGCATATGAAAATTTTAATGAACAATGAACAACATTGTCAAACGTTTAAGCTAAATTGCCCCATTTCTGGCTTCCTTCACTGCAATCTGGAGAACCAAAAATCCTTGAATCCAATTAATATGTTGTTCAAATTGCAATTTTCACAATATAGGTGGATTCAAAAGACCATAAAAATGCTTAGATCACAGTTTTGAGTTGATGAACTTGCAGCTTCATGATTATTACCATTCTTCTGCCGGATTTGGACCAAAATCATACTGGGAAAGAAATCAGAAATGGGGCGTTTTAGTGATGTTTATTCCGATGCACAGTGATCTGGAACCTAAGACCATTAAGTAATGCAATATCAAATCATGTCTACCTCCAAGGAGGCTGCAACACAAGCTTATATGAAATTAGAAGGCATAAAAAGACAGTACAGTGAGACCTGTAACCCTCCACAACTAAAAGTAAAACTATATGTTAAATAATACCTCTTTCATTCTGCAATTCTATATTGAACATATGCATATGATCATTATTTTTTCACTGCCTTGTCATTTACGTATTCAGCTAACAAGGCAATATTAAGAGCTTTCCCCAAAGTTAGGACAGCCAATGAAAGGGCAAACTTAAAACTACAATTTTGCAGTACATCCGACAAACTCAGTCATGGTCAACATAAATTGTGAAATCGTGCCAAGAAGGGGTATTTTAAAGCCGACAATTTGTTAGAGGGGAAAAGGTAAGAGAGTCGAAACAGGCAAGCTATCAACATAGCATATTGAAATTTGAAATAAAGTAGTCACATGCACTGCCAAAAAAGAAACAAACTAGAGCACTGATGCCTCCATTTTAATTGGCATCACATACCATTACCGAAAAAAGCCATACACTAATCGCTGATGACTAGAATTTCAAAAGTTCAAATAGAAAACAAATAGTTAAAAAAAACAATTCAATGTTAAAACTCCATCTCCTCAACCAACAATGGAAATGGATGCTTTGGGTATTTTTCACAGGTCAATTCAAGCTCTTTCAAATATATTCATGCCCACCTCCAAAGTGTACAAAAAATTGATCATGAGTTTTAACGTCACATACAGAGCAGATAGATATATAAAAAATATATCATACATTAAAATGTCGAACCTTGTCCTGTTTTTCTTGAAAATTATGACCAAGTGCTGTAGTTGTGCAATACAACTTCTGTAAAACTGCTTTTCTTCAAGACACCGACTTTAGTCTGTCTATATTTTAGGAATCAGAGTCTTGGGTTACACCATGTTCACAACTCCCACATCTGCAAGGAGACACACATAAGACCTTAAGAACAATGCCTGTTAAAAAGCAGCAGCAGTGCTCTCCTTGGATCCTAGAATCAAAGTACAGTTGTAGAAGGATCCAGGCTTCAATACCATACAATTATTAACAAATTTCAGATTGGGAGACCTCCCAGAGCAGCAACATTCACAGCATCACAACCATTTCTTCACTTTGGTCATGTTAGAAACATTGGGGAGGAACAATTCCACTCGATCATTGAGAGAACCAAAATATCACATGAAAATGATCTTAGTAGCACACTATCTCCGTCGGCCATGGCTAGCACCTATGGTATAATACCGTTGACGTCCACCTCTTGATCGTCCAGAACCTTCCCATCCTCCTCGACCACTAGGAATTCTACTTGATATACCTGAATTTGCTGGAGACCAATTAAATGGCTGTGCTGCAGCAATGGATGAATCCTCTTCCTCCCGCTTATTGTATTCAAGAACCAATCTCTTGATGTCCTGTTTCTCTTCAAATTCAGCTGCTTCTTTCTGTTTTGTACTTTGCACAAGAGAGCAACTCCGTGGAATGAACAATTGCTTAGTTTGTTGCTTGTTACCTTTTTTCACAAGAACTCGGAAAGAGACGTTGTTTCCACTGCTTTCTTCATCTAAGACCTCATCTCCACTTTCTATCTCAGTTATTCGGTTGTGCTCTTTGGATCCTTCAAAAAGATTCATAGGAATTACCATATTTAGCATAGGACGTGCCCGTAGTTCTAATTTACGAGAATCTAAACTCTCCTGCATAACTGCCCTTAATTCACGCTCAAAATCAGCTTCCTCCACTGGATCAACATCCATTAGTTTCTTCTGCCTTACCTGAACATGTTCTTCTTCTTCAGAGGCCACAGGTTCTCCACCATCTTCATCTTCATTTTCGTCATCACCTTCATCATCATGATCCACATACTTGTCTTCATCCAAGTCCTCCTCATCTTCATGACCATCAGGCTCCAAGCTACTACTTTCTAATTCACTTTCACTCTCTCCATCATCAAGCCCCGTACCATTCTCTTCCATTCCATTCATTGTTGATTGTCCATTGCCTACAACGGGACCAACAGAATGTGAAGCAGCATTTCCTCCTGTATCGGAATGTTTTTCACTGCCCATCTTTTCAGAAAATATTTGATGGTCCTGCTCTTCCAACTCATTTCTAGCAGCATCTGCTTCCTCAATGGATGAATATCTAATCATTTTTGGCCGCAAATCAGCAAAGAGATCCTGAGAAGAAGATATACTGGTATCAACAACAATTGCATAATCCAAGATCAGGAAGCCTAAGAGTACAGAAACAATTGCCAAATTCAAGAATTCTAAAAGAATGAGTAAATTCTTTAACAAAATTTAATCCCAAATCTAGAGGCTCAAAGCAAACTATAATACTAAGGATTTTTAAGCCAAAAAGCTAGACTAAGAAAAAGTGGGAGCCAAATAGTTTGACAGAGACAAGGAAAGCATTATATTAACTTTACCAACCCAAGAAATTTCTTTTGCACAAATCAACACCCTTAATTGTGTTTTACTACCTGGGCCGTGTACTGAAGAGGGATCTGGAATTATGACCAAATAAAGCCTTCTATCTACACTGTGCAATGAATGTCAGTGTAAACTTACAGTAATACTTCCAACTGAGAAATAATCAATATAGAACTCACAAAATCAACGAGGATTTTGAACCTGAAAGTACACCTGAAATTAGTCATGTCTATCAACTTGATTATACTGCATATTATTACATTGGTCATTTCCCTTGAATCTCAATAGAACTGTATATTTACCTTCTATGGCATTCATCAATATTCAAAGGTAACTCTGGATAGAACATATAATCATAAAATCCAAGTCATTACTCTACTAAAGTGGAAATGGAGTCAATCTTCTGCCTCAAACCCCTAACATAGAGATCATGCCATTTGGGTGTGCAAACGTTCAGTAGGATTCACATTAAAAGGCCATGTCAGTATGTTGAGTCAATGCACCATATAAATCACTGGAATTTTAATCTTGGGTTCAAGAAGTTTTTTAGAGTTCAAAGATGTTAGTATGCATAATGAGGTTAAGGAAAGTTTGCTCTAATCTAGTTATGTACTGTGAGAAACCCTAAGGTGGGGAAGGAGCAAGTTGCAGTTAGTAGTTGATTAGCAGATATCATGTAAATAGACAATGCAAGTAAAAGTCTATGATTCGGCTTGAATCAAAGATGGCTGGGTTGTTGCTTTCTCCTTTCAGATTTCACTTGTATATAATTAGACCATGGTTACTTGGGAGTGGGAACAGGAAGCGGAATTTTCAGAAGCTTCCAGTTTGGAAGCGTTTCGGGAGCATTTTTTATATAATATATAATTTTAATATATTTTGATGCATATATGCCAACAAATGCTTGTAAAATGTTGAATTAGTCATGTAAAGCATAAAAACATGAAATAAACCATAACATGATAAATGATAATACCATATAACATCATTCATCAACCATCAATGATTCAATCAATTATCATATACTAGTGAATTCGTCAAACAAAGGTCCAATATCCATAACATCAATTTATTGCGGAAAATGCCATGGGCATTGCTATGGTTGGTAATAAATCTTACCATGTGCTTGCCCTTTTTGTACAGTTCACCAATCCATTTGTATTCATTTTCCTTCAACTTAATAATGTCATGCATCAAAAGGTTCAATGTGTGAACCAAACACCCAGACCAAAATATGTTGGGGTATTTATTTTCAATGATTGCTTCCGCTGCCTTACAATTAGCAGCATTATCTGTTATGACTTGGATGACATTGTATGGACCAATAGCTTCACTGTTTTTGAGTAGGAGTTCAGCAATGTTAATGCCGGTCTTGAATTTATCTGAGTAGTCATGTGCCGAAAGGAAGACTGCACTAGTAGCAGAGACACCAAGAACATTTATCAATTGCTTACCTTTCACATTGGTCCAACCATTTGATACAATTGATACCCCATACTCATTCCAAGCATTTGTAAACTGCCCCAAAGCATTTTGGATCTTGGCTTTTTCCTCGTCAAGCCCCACAGTTCTAGCTTTGTCATACCTGGGGCTCTTGTATCCTGCTGGGGCAATGAGGATGGCCTCTACCATTTCATGCCAATAGGGTGAGCGAAGAACATTGAATGGTATGCCACATGCATAGAGAAACCGTTACACTTTTGAATCCACGTCATCCCTACCACCTTGATCGAGGAAATCTGATATTGTCTGGCCATGTGATTGCATGGGAGAGAATCCGTTGCCTTGGGTGGATGGGCCTCTAGTTCTTGGTGAGCATAAAAGGTCATGGTCATCCGATGATCGTTTTGTTATGTTTTGTGCTTCAAATTCTTCCTTCTTATAGATGGCTCTTTGTGTTGATACCACATTTGGGCAAACACAAACTACTACAGTTTTTCTTTCATCACATGGCATGTGCCCACATAGATGTCTTCTCACACGGGTATATGAACCTGTGTATGTCTTTTTACAATGGGGGCAAACAAACTTTTTGGTTCCACCCCCTCTAGTTCCTGCCTGCCTTGTGACATATTTCCACAAGGGTGTGGGGTCCTCTTTGGTTTTCTTTCGGTTTTCCTCCTCCTCTTCCTCGTCCTCTTCCTCCTCCTTCTGCTCCTCCTCTCCATGGTATGTGCCACTTCCCAATTCTTCATCCTTTTCCTCATTCCTCCTCCGGTTTCCAACCACCACCATCAAAATAACAAATGGAACCAACAAAATAAACTATAAACCCATCATCATGGTTGATGCTAGACGGAACTAGAGATTTAACCTGTTTCCTGCAATAGAATGAGGGAGGAACTAGAGATTTAACAATGTACATTACTACATTCTAACACAAAGCAAATTACAAATGAACAAAGAAGGTTGTAGAGCCTACCTCTTTGGCTCCCGCTCTCCAATGGTGGCAACCTTCACCTTCTCCTCTCCTCTTCTCTCCTCTTCTCTTCTTCTCTTCTCTTCTCTTCTCTTCTTCTCTTCTCTTGCAAAGTGATAATGAGGTTGGACAAGAGGGCTTTATCCCCCAAAACCCTCCTCCTTCCCTCCAAAAACCAAATCACGTTCCTTTTCTTTCTTTCGCGGGCCGTGGGCGTCGTTTAATGGGGGAAGCGTTGTAGGAAGCGAAATTGGAAGCGGCAGGAGCGAAGCCAAAAGCGCGGGAAGAAGCGACGAGAGCGATGGCGAAGCGCTAAGGAAGCGTGCGATTTCGAATAGTGCAGGGAGCGAAAATTTAAAGGGGGAATCGCATTTCCGAAATCGCTCCGGATCGGGATCTATCCAGGAAGCACACTTCTGGTTAGCTCTCGCAGTGCTTCCTTCCGGAGCGAGGGCAAGGGGGGGCGCCGCTTCCCCGCAACCTTGGTGTGATGTCTGAGAAGAGCACCAATCTGCAAAAATAATCCCTCAAATCTACTGGAAAATCCAAATGGAAAATATCACCAAATAGAGGAGGGCACCACTGGTGAGGGTTAAAAAAACTTTAAAAGGCCATGTCCTGAAACTGTACCGAAAAATCTTAGTTTTATACCTGCACTGCCCAGAAAACTGCAATATTTGGGATGAAAAGGAGGGAAAAAAGGATAGTGCTGCCATAAAAATGGGACAATATGCAAGAAAATCTCCTTAACTCCGCTGAAAAGACCAGAAAACTGCCTGAAGGGGGATGCTGGTACAAAAATCCCTAGAAATTTGTTGGTGTCCAAAAAAGGTGCTAAAACCATAGTTTCAGCCCTGGAACAACCTTGAAAACAACATCAGATAAGGAAGGAAGAGGCACATTGGCTTTGATACCATGTTAAAATGATAGATTTATGGTGAAAACTTTAGCAAACCCTAATCCCAGCCAGTAGAACAACACTTCAGATTTATAACAGCTTAAGAGTAGATCTTATCAATAGAAGCTCTCTCGATTTCTCTCTTTCTCTCTCACTCTCTCAAGTGAACTCATGAGCAAAAGAGATATGGTTCCCATGGTCTAAGCAATCATCAGAAGATTGATATAAGTTGATGTTACAATTGAGGCATGAGCTATGTATTTATATGCAACTCATGATGTGTTGTGTCTCCCTCCTTGAAGAGGGAGACATATAAATGCTTAGGTTGTGGTGTTATGAGTCAACATAATGCTTAGTCTGAACTTGGTCACCTAAAGTAATGTAAAATAATGTTGGCTAGGTTGCCTCTTAAGCCATAACCTAGTGATGTAATTAATGAGGGCACTTAGCCATAAATGATCACATGTGAAGATTACCCAACACCCTTCTAACCAAAACTCTTTTATATAAATGTATAAGTACTTTGGCTAGGCAGGCTGCACATAAATTAAAGGTTCATGCTGTTTTCTATTTTCTTTCACACATTGGAAGTGACAAATCTTACTCTTCAATTGGAACCTGCCTTATTCTTTTGTCTCGATTTTCTTCTAATGGGCATGGTATAGTAACATAGATACTTGTTAAGATGTTTAACGTATGTGTTGTTGTGGTGAATTTGCATGCCAATTATGACAGATCATTCTATTTTTAATTTTTTTATTAGGTGAGTGTGGCTCATTAGTAGCATGGAAAGATGGAAGTCGTTTAGAAATCTCATGATGAATCTGTCAAGATTTCACTGTTGTCTGGTTCATCCCAGTACACATGGTGACCATATTTCTCTATGTCAATCCCAATGACTGAGAACCACACAGAACTTGACATGACAAAGTATGGACCACGTTACCACAAGGTAGGCTAATAGCTCCATTATACATGACAAAGCCATGCCCATGAAAATTAGGAGGGGCTATACTTGACAATGGTCATAACATCAACACATGGATGTAAGTCTTTCTGAACCACTGTGATTTGAATGAACATCTTAAAGATTAAAATGAGAGTTGAGCCCTAGCTACCGCACTAGGTTGTGCATTGAAGGGAGTTTGAAGATGCCCATGACATTTTGCGTTTTTTTCTTCTCTTAAACTATCACATGAGACATAATTGTCCTAGACACAATCATAGTCTAATACTACGCTGCGGGGAATCGCTCCTCCCCCCCACGAATCACTCCCGATTCGCACTCCGGGAGGAATCGCGATTCCTCTCTAGAGCATTTTTCGGAATTGCGATTCTAGGGAAAAAAAACGCCCCTTGCCCAATTCGGAATCGCTGAGGGAGCGACGCTCCCGGAGCAATTCCTCATCGCTCCTTGAGCGATTCCAGGTCAAAAAAAACGCTCCCGGAGCGATTCCGTGAGTTGGGAAATTTTTTTCTCAATTTTCTCTTTTTTGCAAAAAACATAAGTTTTTTAGTGATTGGCTAGGGTTTAATTAGTCTTTATAAACACTATTGCACTCCATTTGGACTCATTCTATTCCTCATTTGCTTGTTTTCATTTATCTTGCTAGGGCTTTGAGTGGCTTTGCTAGTTGTTTGAGAGCAAAGTTGTAGGAGCTTGGCAGGGAGATTGGAGGGGAGATTGAAAGCTTCTATTTGTGATAGCTTGGAAGTTGGAAGGAAGATTGAAGGATTCCAGAGAGACATTCAACCATCCTTGAAGAGCTAAAGAGGTAGGCTCTAAAAACCTAATCTTTGTTTTTTTTTGAAAAAAATATTCCACTACGTTAAAATTTTAAATCTTGTACGTGTTTTTTTCCTACACTTTCCAATTTCTTCTTCTCCATCATTCTATTGTAGGCAAGAAGTGATTCTCATATTGAATCAACAAGCATGATGGGTATGTGGTTTTTATTTTTGGTTTCGATTCTTCTCATGATGGTGGTGGTGGGAAGTAGATTTGGTGGTGGCAATGATGAGGATGAAGAGATAGGGAGTGGCACATACCATGGAGAGGAGGAGGGGGATGGGATTAAGAGTGATGAGGGGCAAAAACAAAAAGACACAACACCTTTGTGTAAGTATGTGACAAGGCTTGGGGGAGGGACAAGGGGTAGAACCACAAGGTTTACACGCCTCCATTGAAATAAAACTTACACAGGTTCATATACCCATGTGAGAAAGAAATTGTGTGGGCTTATGCCATGTGATCAATGTAAGGCTAGTGGAATCAAAACATGTGACAAAGTGTCAGCTAAAGAAAGAAACAAATACAGGATGGAAGAAGATGCCGCTCAAAACAATTCCAAGAGATCAAGGGTCAAATCTAAATCCCCACAGAGAATGTTTAGTAGTGGATATGGATCATCATCCACCCATGCTAGTGGATTCTCGCCTATGCGAAAAACAATATCAGATTTCCTTGACCTTGGTTGCAGAGATGATGTGGATTCAAAAATTTACAGGTTTCTCTATGCATGTGGTGTGGCATTCAATGTTCCTCGCTCACCCTATTGACATGAAATGGTACAAGCCATCAAGGGTGCCCCTAAAGGATATAAGAGCCCTGGGTATGACAAAGCTAGAACCGTGGGACTTGACAGGGAAAGAGTCAAAATCAATAGTTCTCTTGGAAAGTTTACAAACGATTGGTTGAACTATGGGGTATCCATTGTATCTGATGGGTGGACAAATGTTAAAGGCAAGCCATTGATAAATATTCTTGTTGTGTCTGCTAGTGGTGCGGTCTTCTTTTCAACTCATGACTACTCAGATCACTATAAGATTGGTATTAATATTGCACACCCTTTACTTGAAACCATTCAAACGATTGGGCCATACAATGTCATACAAGTCATCATAGATAATGCTGCTAATTGCAAGGCAGCAGGAGCAATCATTGATGATAAGTATCCAAACATATTTTGGTCAAGGTGTTTGGTTCACACATTGAACCTTTTGATGCATGATATTGTTAAGATGAAGGACCCTAGTTACTGATGGATTAGTGCCTTGTACAAGAGAGGTAAGAAAATGATAAAATTTATCACCAATCATAGCATGGCCCACCACATTTTTCGCAATCACTCTAGGTTGGAGCTATTGAAGATTGCGAAGACTAGATTTGCTAGCTACTACCTCACCTTCAGGAGGCTTTTGAAGGTAGGAGAGGCATTGGCTAGTATTGTCTCAAGTGATTCATGGAAGGGATTGAAAGACAGAGCTGCAAGCGCATCTGATAGACATGACTTTCAAGAGGTGGAGGACACGGTTCTTGATGGTCATTTCTAGGGCACCGGTTAAATATGTTCTACAGTTCACCAAGTCTATTTATAATATGATTCGTTTTGCAAATACAGATCAGCTGGTGACTGGGGAGGTGTATGAGCAAATGGATAACATGCTTGGTCATATCAAAGACTTCATCCCTTTGGTTTCACCAAGAGGACGACTCCATTGCCCTTGTCTTTTCTTGTTAACCATTGGTTCTTATTGCTTCTAGATCCCAAAGAAGTTTCTTCATTTGTCATGGTTTCTTTCCTTTAGATCTATCATTCAAGTAAAAATCATAAGTAGATCTAAATGTCTAGATCTAGTTGTTTTTTTTAAGTTTATCTAAAAGTTTAGATCTAGCTGGCATATCTCTCTTTCTGCAAAAGCTTAAATCTTAGAATTCTTATAGTGCTCAAAGAAGGATTTGTGCTTTCATTTTCTTTATCTAGCATTTGGTGCTTTCGAACTTGCTTGCCATCTCTTAAACAGGAAAGCAAAGATCCTAAGAAGGCAACCTTCCTAGCTTGCCTTAGTTAAATTTTGCATTTTTGTTTAACTTAGAATTTTTTTGATAATTTTGTAATTTTTCCCAAACACTCAAAGTGTTTGGGACCATCTTCTGACAATTGTTGTTGGCTGTTTTTTGTCACTTAACGTACAACTAGAGAGAAATGATGCCCAAAAAATGAAGATTTGAACAAGCAAGAAGACTCCTTACCATCCCTACTCTTCATCCCCTTTCGCTCCCTTCATTTTTATTGAAAGAAACTTGTAAATCTGTTGATCTAAACGATAAAGATCACAGGTGTCCCAAAAAGATTTTTTAGGAGATTGTAATACTTGTAATAAAAGAAATTGAAAGGCTTGTATTAAGCCTTCTCAATCCCAATTCGGGGATTAGTGTGGTGTGCTTAGTTAGATCAGTTTAATTTCTCTTTGATAGTTTAGTTCTTTTTCATTTTGGAAGAAAAAGATACTTACCCCACGCTTTCCCGAGTATCATGCAAGGGGGAAAGAGATTTGTGGTTGATTAATTAAAAAATACTTCATTTACTGCTTTTTACCTTTTTTGGCAAACTAACCCCCTTGCTTTCCCGAGTAAGGCTTACTTACCTGAAAGAGACTCTTGGGGTTTTAATAAACAAGAAAATTTGTTCAAAAATTCTTAAAAATTTACAAGGCTCTTATCCTCATATGCTCTACTTCCACTGCAACTTCATCTGATCAGTTGGTTGTATCAGAAAAGGATCTAAGTTACTAGTAATTAGTCTCATCTTTTAATTGATCCCCAAACAAAAATCCGGCGTTTTGTCGAATATTGCTAAGTTGTGGGCAAAGTCTTCAAGTGAAGCGGGAACCACTAAGCAATGACCGCAGGGCCCCGTCAAGCTACACCCTCGTTTGGTGGTGTTGGACACACCCCTACGACTCCAGTTTATCTCACATTTCACTGTGAGAACCACCTCTAAGCAATTCCGGACATATTCCTCGTACCCATTAGGTATATTTGGAATTTCCTATCCCTTCCAATAATCCAAATCACTACCATATTAATAAAATCGACCAATAATTTACCCATTTGCTTAATCACTCGTTAATAAATCTAAAACTGACCAACGAGACAACTACAATACTTACACGACACAACAACACTCCATTTTTACAAGCACTCCATATTCATCGGCAATGGTCTGTCATTTTCTCATGCTTAAATCAACTTTGCAAAAATGTCGTGAATGACGTTTACATTATCATATGTTGTTGATTTGATCTCTGTCTCGCAATTGTCCCTTGTGATAGTTTATCCATCTCATATTAACTCATAGAATTACTCTTTTCTTTCATAGATTAAAAACCATAGATTTTCTTTTAAAAGGGACCACCCCCCTTGGCTTCTCTAGGAGTTAGCCTAGACAGAGGAGTTGAGTATCAGGTGACAACACTTGGCTCGAGCTTTCCCCCAAGGTCGCACCCAATGGCTTGAAGATTTCTGCCACGGGACCTAAGGTGCGAATTAGGTGGCAACACAACCCAGACTACAAATTAGGAAGAAGGATGACTTCCGTAATAGACGAAGCAGTTAAATGGAAGTCATGATTGTTCAACAGTGATAGTAGGCAAACGAGGACCTAATACATCTAGTTATATGTGGACACATGACCCATAGGCCTAGAGGATCTCATATAGAGATTGGCAACTGGGAGCAAAAGGCTCCAACGGATGTTGGTCTCTCTACTATAGATGTTCATTCCTTCGATGATTATGGAAGAAGTTCGTTTCCAATTGGAGTCATGATAGATGGATTAGAGTATGTTAGTCTTGGAGGACGAGAGTTACTTAGTTGATTTCTGAGGAGGTAGATAAACATCCAGTTAGAGTTGTCCCTCAGGATTCAGAATATATTGTTGATGATGATCCTTTGCTCTTGACGATATATACTAGTGATTTACTCCTCATAGAGAGACTTACCGTTAGTACAAAGAGAGTAGCCTTTGAGCTTGAGATAAGGATCTTGATCTATTGCATCACTTAGGTGGTGTGGCAGAAACTTGATGTGATCTTTCTAGGTTAAGTGAAGAACACAGTTGATATCTAACATGATGATTGTGAGTACATGGCTACACTTATGGCAATGCTGTTTTGATCCATACAAAGAGTTGAAGGATCCTTTATGTACCTGGTCCTCACCAGGACATATATATACATTTTAGTAAGGAATTGTGCCCATTCATGTTGTGAGAGACTGTGTTCATTGGCACCCAAAGTAATGCCGCATATAGGCTGATGGAGTAGCCCGAGGGAGAAGGATGCCTAGATGCAGAGGGAGCAAGATTCTCAGATACAGAGGGAGTCAGATTCACAGATGCAAAGGGAGCAGGGTGCTCTAGCCCAGAGGGAGATGTGATGAGCAAGATTGCAATATGGGAAAGTATTATCCATGTGACTTGGCTAAGGGTGAGTGGTTCAATGACAATACCATATCTTCTCCTGGACACTCTGTGAAGGAGTGGGGAGATCTCCTCGACACCCTGTGATGGGGTGGGGAGACTAGTTTCTTGATAGTCTCTCATGCGGGTGTATGAATTCATCCATGTGACTTGTTATTATTTCATTTTAAAAGTTCTTTGCATTTCATGTTTTTGAATAAGGAAAGACAGAAGTGTTTGCCCCAATTCTAGTATCCCAACTAATATTCTATTGCACTTTGGTAATATGTTTGTTGTTCAGATGCTCAAATTGTGCTGGAAAGATAAATAAAATGTGCATGCAAAAAGTGTCGTACCAAACGGCCCTAAAAAAAAGCTGATCTGGAGAGAAAATAGGGTAAAGACTTTTAGTTAGAAAAGATACACATACCACTAATAATAATGTCGATATTCTGTCAATAGATGAGATGCATGCAAGTTGTGCCAAAAATATAAGAAAATAGTGCTCCTCTCCAGTAGTTGATGCCCAATTGAAAGTGTGCCCTCTTTCTGCTGATCTTGATGTTTTTGAAAGAGGAAGTGTTTGTTGCTGTTGAAACCTTATAGGACTGAGAGTATAGTCCCCCCTGAGAGATAAGGGGATGCATGCAGAAGTTTAGCCTCCTTCAATCCACCTAGCGAATTGATTTTCTTTAGAAGGGATACTCACGTTTTTGTTGGTGGAGGCTCTGAATGTGCCTGGAAGGGAATAGTAATCACTCAATATGTTGATGTAACCCTGCTGAGAAGAATGGAGGTAGCATGCAGAAACTTTACTGGAATCCTGAAGGCTAACGAATGGATCTGGGATTTCTAGTTGTTTTCCAGCATCAAAAGGGTGCACCTGCAATAAAATATTTCTTTGACTGCTTGATGATTGAACCAATAATTAAGAAGATGATGAGTACGGATGACAGATCTAGGTGATCTATCCCGAAGTGATTAGGGAAGATAGATTTCGTTGTCGAAACTTCTTGCTAGCTAAAGACCTTCGTCTCCAACCCGAACTTGTTGCTGAGGCACTTGCTGGTGCTGCTCTAGAAACGAAACTCAATAATAATAATCATAGATCCCTTTTTGGTTCAACTACCCTTCTTATATAGCTTTAGCATGTACTTTTAGGGTTTTCATGTCACTTTTAGGGTTTCCACTTAATTTTTCGCATGCATGCAATTCTAATTGCTCATTGACATAAGACTGAAGAAACAAGGCTTGCATGCTCTACATGCTTTATAATGATAACTTTGACGGCCCTCTTTACTATACTGATGACTTAATAATACTGAATAATTGTTATAAAATGCTCCTGATATTAAATGTCCTCAGTCAATTCCCTATTTATCAGTAACAAAACATTACAGTCCTCCCTCACCAAAGATTGCTTGTCCTCAAGCAATGCCAACACAACTCCTCAGTCAATCAAACTGAACCAACTGAATCTGGGGATGATCCCAAGGTCCCAAATTATCCTAGGAAATCTGTAGCACCCTCTGCTCAAAGCACTGCACTGCACGGTACCCTCACAAGATATCCCATGGAAGCCTCCTAAAAGTAGAGTAACTAACCATGGTGTAAATGAGGTACCATCACAAGAGACCTCCTGAAAGAATCCTCTAGCAATCACTAAACTACCAATTAGTGTAATCCTAGGGCCCCAAATCAATCTGAGAATTGCAGAGGTCAAAATGCATCCACCGCTACCCTGCGTAGTATCGACACAAGGAGAATCCTGTAGAGTCCTAAGTAACCCCATCAGTAAACATTGTATCCATCCCTCACAAGGTCTCATGCCTGGGTCCCAATGCAAACTTGTGCATCTTTCATCCCAAATATCCCAAGGCTCTTGTGGGACTATACCCCTAGCTAGGAATGTCTTCCCAAGAATCACCCACTCAATAGGACACCAACTCTTAATCTCCAATACAACCCCCGAAAAGGACCTTGTCCATAAGCAGCATCACAAGGAATAATCCTACCAAGCTAACATTCTGCCCTTCTGCTTTCAACTGGAATGCTCATATACTGCTTCTCAGTTTCTCGATCCTGGCCAACCTGTAAGAACCATCCTCCATTATGCAAATGTGGACTCAAGCTACTGCAAGCCTTGTCTATGTACTCCTGAAGAGGACTACCTTGAAATGCAATAGTATGTTTCTTCTGCTGCCCCATCAAGGAATCTAACTGCTCTTCAATACTAGAAAGCCTGACCGCTGACTCGGTACATACAACTCGAAGAACTGTAACCTCCACATCTCGCTGTAATATGGTGTCCCGAAGTATCTTGGTCCTCTCTTTCATTGCTAGAATGCTTTCTTTAACACGTTCAATCTTCTTTCGATGACTATCATCTGGAAGCTCTATCTCATGCATGTATAAACTCTCCCTAACCTCCATGTTCGACTGACCACTATCTCAACTATTGTGCTCATTGCCTTGCACCTCGTGTATTTCGCCTGTCATAACTGTCTAGACTCCTGCTGTAGGTGATGAAGAGTGTACCAACTCCAACTCATCACACGGCTTGTCCATAATCTGACTATCGGATGTGCTGGTGTCGCTAGATTCATAGGATGGCTTTAATGGTATCTCCTCATGCACATATTTATCATGTACTGTTAACTCCAAATCAAGCTCACCATCAACATGTACTTTAGGATCATCTTTCTCCACTCCTCCAACTATGTTTTTAAGAAAATCCTAATCCAAATCCTTGGGCTGGCTCCCGAACTTGATGGTGTAATAGTCTTGAAAGTATAATGTTGCACATACCTCATCACCCAAGGCTAGATATTCTTGATATCGAGGCAAGTGTTGCAGTGTTGCTAACCTCTGCAAATTTCCAGTCAAGATCCTTCTCATTGTCTTCATGTCCAAGCCCACAACTGGCCAGGAACATGCTCTGATACCACTGTAGTATCCCAGCTGATATTCTATTGTACTTTGGTAATATGTTTGTTGTTTAGATGCTCAAACTGTGCTAGAAAGATAAATAAAATGTGCATGCAAAAAGTGTCATGCCAAACGACCCTAAAAAATAGCTGATCTTAAGAGAAAATACGGTAAAGACTTTTAGTTAGAAAAGATCCACATACCACTGATACTAATGTTGATATTCTGCGAATAGATGAGATGCATGCAAGTTGTGCCAAAAAGATAAGAAAATAGTGCTCCTCTCTAGCAATTGACGCCCAGTTGAAAATGTGCCCCCTTTCTGCTGATCTTGACGTTTTGAAAGAGGAAGTGTCTGTTGTTGCTGAAACTTTCTAGGACCGAGAGTATAGTCCCCCCTAAGAGATAAGGGGATGCATGTGGAAGGTTGGCCTCCTTCAAGTCACCTAGAAAATTGATTTTCTTTAGAAGGGATGTTGCCCTCTTTCCTCACGTTTTTGCTGGTGGAGGCTATGAATGTGCATGGAACGGAATAGTAATTACTCAATATGTTGATGTAACCCTACTGAGAAGAATGGAGGTAGCATGCAGAAACGTTACTGGAATCCTGAAGGCTAACGAATGGATCTGGGATTTCCAGCTATTTTCCAGCATCAAAAGGGTGCACCTGCAATAAAATCTTTCTCTGACTACTTGATGATTGAACCAATAATTAAGAAGATGATGAGTACCGATGATAGATCTATCTCGAAGTGATTAGGGCAGATAGATTTCGCTGTCGAAACCTCTTGCTAGTTGAAGACCTTCGTTTCCAACCCAATTTTTTGCTACAACACTTGCTGCTGCTTCTCTAGAAACGAAACTCAATAATAATAATCATAGATCCCTTTTTGGTTCAACTACCCTTCTTATATAGCTTTAGCATGTACTTTTAGGGTTTGCATGTCACTTTTAGGATTTGCACTTTACTTTTTGCATGCATGCAATTCTAATTGCTCATTGAGTTAAGACTGAAGAAATAAGCCTTGCATGCTCTACATGCTTTATAATAATAACTCTGATGGCCCTCTTTACTATACTGATGACTTAATAATATTGAATAATTGTTATAATATGCTCTCGGTATTAAATGTCCTCAGTTGATTCCCTATTTATCAGTAACGGAACATTACACCATTACAATTGATGCCTTTGTTAGTTGATATGTGTGCAGGTCTATAGATTCTTAGAAGATTCTACGAAGAGCACATGTCCCAAAGTGAGAGATTAGTCCCTAGATGACTCAGAATGGGGGCAGTACATTCTCCCTAACACTCTGAGGAGTGGGGAGATTGGTTCCATGATTGACTCCCTAGTTAAGAGGCAAGGTTGACTTTACTCCCTAACACTCTAAGAAGGAGTGGGGAGATCTCTCAAACACCCTGAGAAAGGGTGGAGAGGCCATTGCATTCTTTCAGACACTTTAAGGAGTGGAAATATCTATCAGACACCCTGAGAAGTGGTGGAGAGGCCACATTCTTCTGGACACTCTAAGAAGAAGTGGGACTATCTCTTGGACATCCTGAGAAGGGGTGGAGAGGCCAACACATACTCTCAGACAATCTGTGGAGTAGGGTAATCTCTTAGACATCATGAGAAGTGATCGAGAGATTTAGTGCATTCTCCCGATCACTTTGTAAAGAAGTGAGGAGATCTCTTGGACACCCTAAGAAGGGGTGGAGAGGCTGGTGCATACTAGTGCATATTAAATGTACGCTCTCCGATGGACTGGATTAGTTGGTGCATGTGGACTCCCCAATGGATTGGGTTGAGTAGTTGACTCCTTGATGGATTGAGTTGAACTGTTGCATGTTCCCCAATGGACTGGGTTGAGTTGATGCATGTTGACTCCCCGATGGACTAGGTAGAATTGTTGAGTTGTTGTGTGTTCCTCGATACACTTGGTTGAGTTGATGCATGTTGACTTCCCGATGGACTGGGTAGAGTTGTTGACACTTCTCGATGGATTGAGACTGTGTTGGAAGACCTTCCTTGTGATATAGAGATGTTCAAGACAGTGGTGATGTACAGATGATATCCAAATGTTTTCCAGCATGATGATGCCTCCCTGGCTAAGAGGGAGTGTTCCTGTAGTAGCTATGTTAGGAATCCTCACAAGTCGGCCCCAAAAGAAACTCAAAGACAACACTTATTATATCAACCAAAAGGACAAGTCGACCCAGGAAAATAGACAAGTTAGCTTCACTTGGAAGTGAAAACACTAGCATGGAAAAATATAAATAAGAAAGCGCCCATCTCATTCTTCACCAAGCAAGTTTGCTCTATTCAAGAAGAAGTTCATTGCAGCTGCTAGAAGAAGATTTTATGGGGTTCTCTATCATTGAAGAAGTTTCTCTTTTATTCCTGGGTTTTATCTTTATGTTACATATGCATCTGGATGTACACTAATCTTTGAACTGATTATCTCTAATATCTATTGGAAGGTTGCTAGGTTTTCTCCCTTAGTGGTTTCCCATATCAAAATCTTTGTGTATATGGTTTCTATGCTTGGTTATTCTTTTAGTGATCCTATTTATTAGATGCAATTGAATTATACTGCTATATCTATAAAATCGAACAGAGATGTTTACGGTGCAGCTTGCAGTGCTTGTTGAACCAACAGTTCATGGGGAAAAATCTGAGAGTGACACAAATGGTTTGTTGCATGGAATGGGGCTAGGATTCAAGAGTTGCTTCTTCAAGAACCATGGAAAGAATCTCATATATTGTTGTGGAAGTCTCAAGGAACGTGAAGTGGAAAGGTAGAGGAGCAAAGTCAAAGGTGGGCGGTGTATGATCTAGCATACTCCTAGTCAAATAAGATAGTGGTTTAGGGGAAAGCCAAGCAGGATAAGGGAAGATGGGGGGAGACAGTTAAAGAGAATGTTTGAAGGTCCCATTTGCAAGAACAAGGAAAGAGAATGAAAAAGTCAAAAACAAGGGGAGGAGATATTGGTTGGCCAAGAAAAAAAGAAATAACACTAGCCAACCCACTGCTAGGTAAACATGTGAATCCCATTGAGCACAATAGCACAAAAGACCACTCAGAAGCAACTAGTCGTGAGATCCACCCTGTTGTAAAACATACCTCTAGTAGGTTGTGAGGGTTTGAAACCATCATATGAAACTCTGTGAAGGCCCACAATCAATCTGTTCAGGGAAAAGGCCATCCCTGCATCTGGTATGAAGTAATAATTGTAAGGCCCTGGTGTGGTCATTAAAGTCCCCCAATAGATTAACATTGCCAAAAATTAAGTAATGCGAAATAACAATGTATAGGTCAAGGAAAGAGTCCTCGTCCAAATCACAATGGAGTGCAAAGTGTGATGAGGCTGGGGCAAACTTGTAGATTGTGTTATCACATATATAGTAGCCAGGCTACCATATTCTATTTTTCAGACACAGTATTTTTTTCAGCCAGATCTCTTACATATGAGATGCTGAGATGAGCACTTTTGCCAAATCATTATTGTATTTGTGGACTATTGTACTCTCCCATGTCAGGACTGAGTCTCAGGACACTCAGATTTGAGGACTGATGTAGCCGTTTAGTCATTACAAAGCAGTTATGGATGCCCAGTTTTATATCAGTACTTTCTCATTGGACAGATGATGTTTCAGATGGATTATGTGCATGATTATGACTCAGCTTTTATTATGTTGTGTTATGGTTATCATTGCTCTTATACTCATCTTTGTGACATGTATTAACATGTAGTGTCATGATCTGGCGGTCATAATTATATGGAATTGGATGTATTTGTATTTATGTATTAATGTCCCTACTCTGACTTTGAAGTTCCTGATCTATACTCATTGGTTTTACCCTCCTTAGGAAGAATAGAGGTAGTCATTCCCCCCATTGTTTTGGCTTGCTAGTGTTGGCTTCATCATTCATTGTCTCCACCCATCCATTACCTTCCAGTTTAGTTTTCACCGACTGACTTCTTGACTTATGGCATGGAGGACCTTTCCCCGCTAGAACCTTTGTTGGAAAAGCCTCCCTGTTTATATTGTGTCTCGGCTTTGAGTTGGTGACAGAACTTGCCTTTGGTGAGTTGGATTGTATGCCTAAATCATTTTGGTCGGTTGTCCCGATGTTTGGCACTGTGCAGAACTCCCCCTAGTCACTTGAGATGTTGTTGGCTAAAATTGAAAGCTCATGTACTACTTGTATTGGAAATATTATATATGCGCCCATGGAAAATGAAAATGCTAAAACTGTGTTTCTTAACATATGTAAAGAGGGCAAGAGCAATGAAATGCTAAAATACCCCTTGAAGGGTATAAGAAAAGGTCCAAAAAAGAAATGGTTAAAAATATGCTATATCCAAATATTGCTGACCTTATAAATATAAATATGTCCCGGATGGTGAAGTCCCAAAGGGTCATAAAGGCCAAAATGTCCATGGAAATAAAATTGATGATCTTAATGAAACTGGATCAAGCTTGATGTAGTCATGATGCCTAAGTTGAATAAGCACTCTCTAAACAACTCAACCATTTGTGAGGCATTGCCATTCCCTGTGTTGTTGTTTGTCCGGCATTGGTTATACTGAGTATTCCCTTCCATATCCAAAGTGTCATGATGTTAAGTAGGGAGTCATCCTTTGCCTTATCCTTGTCAATTTTATCCTTCACCCTTCACTAGCAAATTGACTACAACTATGAAGTGAGTATAGTCCTGAGAGTCTAGTCTGAGTGATAATAAATAAAGCCTTATATATGTATTGGTTGATGTACCGCCAATGAAATGACTTTTACTTGTTGTGATTGTTGCTTGAATGAGTTGTAGAGCATGTCTGAGCCTTATAACACTTGCAGCAGATGGATGATAGTTTGAGTTATTATTGGTGTCTGATCATTTACAGATGGTTATATTGTTTATTGGATATGGTTGATGATTAGATAGAGACCTGTGAGGGGTATGAGTATACACCTTAGATGGATTTGGACTATCTGAGTCTAATGCGACAGTTTATTTCCAGTTCCAGGCACTTGCAGTTATGATCAGGCTCATTCTGCCTTTCTGATGCAGTTTTTCTTCACAGGTTGATATCTCTGAGCAGGGAGATGTTTCAGTTGGATCTCCTAGGGTGTTGTATGGGCATAGGGGGTGCAACCACTTGTTTGTACCATAGTATCCCCATCTCAGAGAGCCTGGTGGGCTCAGTTTGACAACGCAGGCACCCTAGGAGGCTGTTTTGGCAGGTTCACGTTTCTCTAGGCAGATTAAAAAATGATTAAATGGCTATTGAAGAAATCGATTTGGGCTACTGAGCCAAGGAAATGACATGGGATGAGTCATAATGATGAGAGTGATGTCCTCCACACCTTCTCCAACAGTTGCAGCGCCTGATTGGGCTCACACTTGGCATTTTTATATTATTTTCTGGAGCTTTTGGGAGGCTCACGATTTCCTCAAGGAGGCACAAAGTCAAAGAATTAAAATATTATATTATTTTATTGTGCCATGGGGACACCCAGAGGGAGTTAGTCAACACTCCTTGGACCCACCATGTGCTTCATTTATTTCTTGTTGAGTGGGGTACCCTCTTTATGGGTGATTTAGTCCACTTTGGTACTTTATGGTTATATTGATCCATGTACTGTATGTTGAGCTCATCTCAACCAATGATTAGAACATTTTATCTTTTAATCTTAGCCACTCGTTTTGAAAGTGGTTAGGATTCGGTTATGATTGTGGTTCTCTCATTTCTATTTAAAAGAGAGAGCTTCTCATTTGTAAGTGGTCTTTGGCTCTTGGATCTAAATAATAGAAAGATTTTTCTATGGATATTTTCTGGATCTGCTTTGCATCTGATGTTCTCAAATAGTGATTGGATAGTCTTCTGCTTCCTAGCATTGTGGAAATTCATGTGAGATCTATATTTTTCTGCTATCATTGTCTTGTCTACAAGAGGGCGTTTTGGCTGTAGCGTTTTTGTAGGGGGGCCTCAACTCGTTCAGTTTTCTTCGTCTTGGATCAGGGGGTTTTCATTAGTTTCATTGTGATCTATGATTACTTCATTTTACTTTCCTGTAGCATTTGGTTTCTTTATCTTGTATTGGCAAATCTGATATTATTGACGTTTGCTCATGCAGGGTAGGGGGCGCATTGGTGGTTTGGGGCTTACATCCGTCATAGAAATCACTTGGATCTTCCAAAATTGATCGATATAGCAAGGATTATCACCGTTAAGACTTCTACAAGCATTTCCATGTACGATCCAACAGGTAACTCTCTTCTCTTTAACAAATCTAAATCCATTGTACCTGCTTTTCCTTCCATTTTTTTGAAAATTCCTAAAATACTAAAAAACCCTAAAAAGTACTAAATCTTGGAACCGTCCGATCTTTGGCCAAACCATTGCTGGGTTTCATAGATCGGGCCTCCCCTTCACTGAATCTACTGCAACGCTGGTCAAATTCTTGCTGGTTTGACCTAGATCTGATTTTTAGCTTGAAAACTGCACTTTTCCAGAGTTTACTTTTTCTGAAATCTGAGAGGCTAGGCTGATAGATCAGGGCTTGAGCACTCCAGAACACCCCCAACGCTGAGCTAGTTCCTGCCAAGTTGCCTTAGATCTGAAAAACTGACTTTCAGCCTCCTAGCCCCCCTCATCAGATTTTGACTTTTCCAGATCTGATTTTTTCTGCAGTTTTCTGACTTGGGTTTGTAGATCGGGCCATCCTAATCTCATTTCCCCTCCAACGCTGAGCTGATAGTCTCCTGGTGGCTCTAGATCTGTAGATCTACCTCTCCAAACCCTAGCGCTAGCCCTCTTTCTGCTGATTTTCTTGTAACCTGAATCTTTCGGGCCAAATCCTTTTCTGGGTCCATAGATCAAGGTATATCCCAGGTGGGTCAACTGAAACGTTGTGCTGATACTGACTCCATTGCCCAATGCACGAAAGGCACTGATCTCCTATCTCTAGCGCTAGCCCTAAATTGACCTTACTCCTGTTCTCTTTGCCAACATTCCTTGATAACTCAAGTTACCTGATACTTTCATATCTTTCACTGAGTTTGTCTCCTTGGTACTAGACAGTCCCAACTCTGTCCTTGCTCACCTTGTCACAGTTACGTTTCCCAAGACAGTGATCATCTCCATCAGTTTCTAGTACCTAAACCCTAGAGCTAGGGTTTCCATTTACCTTACACCTTATGTACCTCAAAGCCACATTTGATCTATTCTAGTGTCTAGGTCTGATCTCTCCTGTCGGTAGTAGATCCGGGTCTCCCTCGTTGTTGTCTTGGACTTAGATAACATGAAGTGAAGGCTGCCTTGATTGGCATGACAACCATCCATTTGGGAGTCTAGGCAGTCTTGGTTCCACCCCCTTAGTTGCTTTCCCCTCTACCATCCATCCTGGATCCACCTCACACAGGCAACTACAAGGTTGGTGATAACAGATTGCAAAGTAAATATCACAAGGTAGGGGGTAGTTAACTCAAACTTGGCTCCACAAGAATCATGCAAGCTCATCAAAGGTGACCATGGAGAAGCTACTTCTGAAGTGAGTCAGAGATGAGGCATTCCATCCATCATAACCTCTCATGCTACTAGAGTGACAAGCCTCCTATCAATAGGCTAAAAACCAATGGTAATTTTAAATAAAGTGTTTATGAGAGGATTACGTGTGTTTGTACAAGGAAGAGGAGGTCTCAAAACCCAAATGCATTGGAGTGTGGCTAAAGAAGTTTTGAATGCTTCGTTACAACTCCAACAAGCAATGGAAACGTCAACCGCCACCCCATTATTTGGAGGGTAAAGCGCAAGTCCACTCTGTAAATGTGGAGTCCTAGATGACCACCCACTTACACCCCTCTTTCGTTGTTGTCACATGTACCCTAGACTGCTTGGGTTCCATAAAGTGGGATCTAGTGAGGTCAATGTCAAGAAATATCTGCATGAGAATCATATCTTGGCATAGAGGGATCTAAGATGATCCCCTAGCATCCTGAAGAGGAAGAAGAATGTTGAGTTGGCACCCGTCACTCAAGGAAAATATCCTTCAGTTAAGGCTATTGTGGAGGAAGAAAGTGCCCACCTGCAAGGGGTACGAAGAGAAGGTAAGGGTGTGAGAGGGGATTCTACACACCTCAAGGTTGAGATCGAAAATTCGACGGCGCTAAAATAATTTAAAAGGCTCAGTACTTTTCATCATTACTGTCCGACACATCCGTACTATACGTCGGATGTCGTCGGATTCTATCGTCAGGTTCAAATCCTGTCGTGCTCGCTCACCTAATGCATTCCTCTACAATCTTGTCATGGACCACCTCTTCCACTTCATTGAACAAGGAGTGTGTTTCCTTCTCTCATAGGACTTGCACTGAGGAATTTATACCATTGAAATGAAATAAGGTTCATTTACTAACAAATATTCAACATAAGGAAAATAAATAAAAGTCCATATAGGACAATTAATATAAATAAATGAATAAGAATAAGCTAGATGATAGAATATTTATGATACTACAATGCCATGTGATCGTATATGTACAATGTAAATACATTGACTAGTCCCCCATGGTTGAACACAGTTTTAAAAATCGGTCAACTCGGAACCTGAACAGGCCGAGTTCAACGGTCTAATCCTCAACGACCTTGCATTGAGACAAAACTCAGCTCAGAGGTCAGTTTGGTACCGAACCGACTAGGTCAAACCTTGCCTTGACCGGTTCTACATTAACTCATCCAAGTTAAGACAAATCTCCCCAAGGTGCACGTGTTTTGTCTAGATACAAATTGTATTTTTTTTAATTTGACTAGTTTTGTACAAGGGACATCGAAGTTAGTAATATTGAATGGTAATGTAGAAAATGAAAGATTAGGAGAAGGCCAACTTTTACTTAAATTTTTAACATTACCATTAAATGTTTCAAGATGTTCTAGAGTGGTTCCAACCTCATCCGGCTTCATATGCAAAAAGTAGAATTTTAGATCCCAATCAGGACTCAATAGACTTAATAGTTTTTAGGATTTCATTATTGCAACGTTTGGACTTGATTCTATCATGTATGAGGGTAAGGAATTGGAATTTAATCAAGCACATCAAACTCTCTATGTACCTTGATAATGGTGGTGTTGATGCCTGATTGCTTTGTCATGACTCATGACCTTAATAAAAATGTACCCTTCAATCAAGAAAAAATACTCATTAAGCATGGGAAGCTTTTTCTACCTTATTTTAACACTTGGATTAGGAAGTTTAATCAAAATTCTGGGGTGTTGACTAATGTCCTTGAAGGATCAACTTCAAGCTTTGAGGTAGAGGCAAGGGATAGAGCCCAGAGGAGGGGGGAACAGGGTGCTAATATGTATAGGATCCCAATAAAGGAAATGATTTTGATGATTATGTATTTTCAATTGTGATTCAGATATGTATCACACTTGATGTCATTTTGATATGTTCACCCTTTTATGGTATATAGTTATAAATGAGTAGACTTTGCAGATTTTGTTTCTAATGGTTTGGAATCATAGCTTGGAATCTTTAATATGTCTTTTTTATTAAAATTGTAGAATTATGTATTTTTGAATAGTCTGAGTCATTGAAATCAAACTGCTCCAGTTCTTTGCCAGTTCTAGTTCCGGTCAGAGTTGACCCTTGACCAGTTCAACTCCCGGTTCCAAATTTTAAAACATTGGTTGAATTGTCATGTCCCTTGATCATTACAGGAAATTTCATTTATCTTTATTATTATTATTATTTATTATATATATATATAGTATGTTATGTTCATTACATTGCCTATCCCTTCAAAGATGCTTTGATCTTAAAGATAAGCATTTTTTGGAAAAGACTTTATCTCTTGTTCTAACTCATAATGCACTTCAATGGTTCTTTGTTCTTGTGGTTGTGATGGTTAATGATACAAAATGATATGATCTTATAAGCACTAGGCATAATTTTTTAATTGTGAAGAGGTTTTCCGACCCTAATTCAATCTTCTATGTGACTGCATTTATAGGGTTCTTGGAAAGAACCTGAAGTATTATGATTTCCAATTTGAGACCTAACTGTAGTGGCGCAATTAATAGAAGACTGCAGCAACGTGAAAAGAACCCTGAAGTTTAGCAAATGCTAGAGTCAACTCTGAGTTTTAGAATTCCCTCATGCCGCAATGAACAAAGATTATTTTCCCAATTGGTCTATTTACTCTACATATAATTTAACAAGTACATAATGGCTTCACGGACTTTTGAGATACTGCATGTGATCTTGATGTTGGTTAGGAAGGATATTTTACGGTGATAATGGCAATGCTGTGGCTAAACTGAACCACGAAGTAGAGTGATATCCTGCACGGCAGAAACCAAGGGATGAATGAATAAAAAAAGAAAATGGCTTCATTTATATTACTATGTTCAGTGGAATTTTATAGCATGTATGTGAATAATGTAATAGGAAGAATTATATGTTGCAAGAAATGTGCAGGGAAGTGACATACCTTTTACATTTCAAAATGGCAATGCAGGAGGTATGGCCTGGTAATGCATTTTATGATGTACGCATGCATCCAACATGTGGGTAACGCATTTTGTGCAGCTTGAAAGTTGAAACATGTTTCCAGGCTGTATCAACATTTGGACAATGCATTTCCAAAACGATATAGCTGATTTTTTACTTAGTTTTTTACTGGGTTGAACCCAAAATGTGAGAAATAAATGGTAACGTTAAATTATTATAAGTTGGCCTTTCCTTTTCTATCCTTTTTAGAATGTTTGAGTTGTTCCAATGACATCGGGATTTATATGGAAAAAGTAGAATTTCATATCCCATTCAGAATTTAGCAACCTTAATAGCTTTTAGGATTTCAAGATTGATAGGACTGCAGTATTTTCACTGGATTCTATCATGTATGAGGGTATGGGATTGACATTTAATCAAAAGCACCAAGCACTTTGTGTACCTGATGTTGGTGGCGTTGATTGTTGAACTCCTCTATCATGGCCTTATCAAAAGTGTACCCTTCACGCATAGCCAAAATCATTAATTAAGCATGTTCAGCATTTTCTACCATATTTTAAGGTTGGGAGTAGGCAATTTCATCAAAATTGGATGGTGTTGATTGCTGTTCTTGGAGGATAGAGGTAGAAGCAAAGGCTAGACAAGGAGGTAGGGGGTGATACTAATGATGAGGATCCCAATATAAGTAATAGTGGAACATTGCTTGTCATTTAAGCTTGCCATTTAAATGTTCTTGCTCATTTATTCATAATGCTTTCTTAGTTTCAATATAATGTGTTACTTTATAAATAGCACTTTATATTTATATATAGATCTAAAAAACAAGACCCATAGAATTGGGTGCCAGGTGGGCATGTCCATATCCCATGTATCAAACATCAAAACGCTAGGATATGTGCCAAACACACTTCCTAGACATATCCCATGTGTCTGACTCTGGAAAAAGTTTTTCAGAGTATTTTATCACTTCCAGCTCTAGGGAAAGGGTCTCACAGTCTCTCATTGTGCAAATGAAGGTTAAAATGAGAATGGATTCCATGTGATATGTAATTGTTCTAGTTTCTAAAAAAATTGGGATCTCTTTGTATTTGTATTTTGTAATCTCTTTTAATATATATTATATATATATATATATATATAATGGGTCCCCGTGTCTTGAGGTCTACATGTCTCATGTTGGATATTCATATTTACATGTCCTCATGTCATATGACTTACATATAGATATATATAATATATATGTAATAATGTGCTATTATAAAATA
>LPNX010203363.1:653666-677889 GCA_001517045.1 Pseudotsuga menziesii | reverse complement strand
TATATATATATATATATATATATATATATAAGAATGTGCTATTTATAAAATAGCACATTATTATATATGCGTGTGTCTGTGTGCGTGTGCATGCTATTTTATAGCTAGCACATTATAATGTGCTAAATATAATTACATTATTATTTTTGAGTGGTCACGATTCCTGCATGTTTCCATTTCAGAAACTTGTATCCATTTTCCATATCATGCAACTGGAAGAATGTTTTAGCCTTCTAGAATATGCTTGTGCCAAATATGTTTGTTAGGAACTTTTATTTTTCATTGAAAATTTATCAAAGATAATGTAAGAGACAACTGTGATAGGGCTTTTGTCTATGTTGCACCAAATTTTGGGGACAGGGTAGGGGTGGGAAGGAGCCAGACAAGCCAGGTGGATGGAGAAATGTAATGTCCTCTTTCAGCTAAACCACCCTGAGACACTCATTAACCTATTTTATTCCCATAGGTTCAAGCGAGTATTAAAGAAAAGGGAATAACTGAGGACGAATAGCACTAGGAGCAGAAAGGGACATCAATTTAGTATTAGTAAGTCATCAGTGTAGTAAGAAGGCCATCGGTGCTCATATCATAAAGCATGCGGAGCATGCAGGCCTTATTTATTCAATATTAAAGTCAACATGAAATTAGAATTGCATGCATGCAAAAGTGAAGCGTAAACCCTAAAAGTGACATGCAAACTATAAAAGTACATGCTATTCTATTTAAGAAGGGTTATTGAACCAAAGAGATTATCTATTATTATTATTGTTGATTTGGAGTATTTGAGCAACAACACAATGCGCAACAACAGCAGTTGGGGTTGAAGACAATGTCTTTAGCTAACGAGGGTTCGGAAGTGAAACAATATGCCCTAGCCTCCTTCAGGGTAGGCCATCCAGGTCTATCATCCGCATTCATCTTATTTGCCTGTATCTAGTGATTCAACATCCACCGGAAAATTGTTTGCAGGCACACGTGTGTAGCTGGGGATTTAGCTGGAAAATCCCAAAGTATTCGTTGGGTCTCTGAATCCCAGTTTATCTTCCGTATACTGGCATCATCTTCATCAACAGGGTCACTCTACTGCATTGGGTGATCATCAGCTTCCAGTTTTCTCATCCAGAGTAGTTATCAGCTGATCTGTGAGGTTGGGGGCGTGAGTAGCTAAACAGGGGAATCAATTCGCTAGCGTGCTTAGAGGGGTCAAAATTTTTGCATGCTCCGATCATTCTCTCCGGCAGGGGAAGACCCACATCCCAAAAAATTCTCAGCTCCATCAGGCACCCCCTTCACCAAAAACGTCATCTTTAGCTGAGGAGAGGGTTCCTTTGTTGTTGGGCATCAACTAGAGGAACGGAGCACCAATATCTGACCTGTTCAGCTCTATATGCATGCATCTTATCTCTGGAGTATCTACAGCTCGATTATCAGTGGTAAGTGTTTACCTTCTTTCTGCAAATCTTTGCCCTAGTTCAGCTATAATTTAGGGCCATTGGCACAACACCTTGCATGCACATTTTTATTCAGTATTTTTGAACAACTTGAAGTACAAGTAAGCCCTAGAATAGTGAAACAAGAGAATATCAGTATTTGGGATATTACAGTGGTATCAGAGCATGTTCCTTGCCAGCTATGGGATTGAACATGAAAAATAAATGAATACAGAAGAAGATAAGATAAGATAATTTTATTAATGACCACAAAGTAGGTCAACAGGACTGTCAGTTACAATGATAGATTATGCACGTGGGAGGATCAAACGATCTCCCTTAAAGAGAAAGGCAATACAATATAAGCAATGAAGTAGACAGAAGTAAAGATAAACAAGTCGAGCTAGGCTGAAGCATGGAAGAGTTCCTGCTCCGTTTCCAATCATGTAGTCCTGCACAGGGGCGAAGGAGCTCAAGTGGACAAGATCCAGGAGCCGAAAAGACCAAGGAGGGTCTGGTACTCCTAACATACGAGGCTGAACGAAGAAAACTGAGAGAACTGTAAAAGTGTCTGCTGTCCCGAATCGGGGCTGATAGGCGTAGGTCGCCCTCTAGGATGGTGTCGGTGAGATTTGGATGGTCCTGGACGTCTCCTGGAGAGAGGTCTAGCATGGAGCTACTGCTGAGATCTCGTGGATTGAGAACCCCCAGCCTTTACTGATCTGGGAGTTGGGTCGATATCAGAATCAGTAGATCTCTTGGTGCACCTGGATGACGGTAGCATGTTGAAGAACGCAGTGATCCGCTGTGTGGTGTCTGGTCTAGTGAGAGGCTGGAGGATCTGGGCTCAAAACCTGAGAGCCTCCTGAATATAAAGCGCTAGACATCTCTAGTTGGTGTATCTGAAGAAAGCGGTTAGAGTTTGGGCCCCCCTGAACAAGCAATAGAAGCGTCCTCTGATCTCATAGTAGACAGGACATCTGAAAATAAAATGTGACTCGGTTTCAACTTCCCGTAGGTGGCACAGTTGGCAGATCCTATCTGATCTATCAATCTGGTGGTCTGACTCTACCCGGAGTCTATGTGATCCTACTCTGAACTATCCAAGAGGGATCCGAAGGGCATGCATCTAGTGACGAAGCGTATAATGGGGCCAGACAATGAGCACGTCTCTAATCTCCAAGAAATGTTCAGCATAAAAGGCTATCTTTGGGCGTAATCCTCTCGGAGGATTGATCCAAGTGACCTGAAGGTCATGAACTGCTTGTAAATATCCTCTCTAACGATCTTATTCAACTCTTGTCGGATAGGTAGAAGGTGGCCCAAGGCATCTAGAGAGTACTGGAACGGGGGAAGATGATCTAACAGGATCCCCACTGAAGCAAGAAGGCTCGAGACCCCTATGAACCAACACTTAGCCCTGCTTGGGTGGGTAGCATTGGCAATAGTCTGGGTAGAGCAATAAGCTAGATACGGGTACCTATCCCGGCCTTTTGATGAATCGGCTAGCCCTCGGATCTGATGTATGAAGGAGACCAATCTGAAAACTGTCTCAAGGCGGAAGGGTTGGGCTCCAAATTCAACGAGGATGATGTGCTGTGGCACTGTCTGCTTGCACCTGATGATACGTCGGAGAAGGAGGATCTGGACTCTTTCAGGCGATGCCCAATCAGAATCAAGTAAGGAGGGCCCCCAGATTTCTGATCCATATAAAACAGTCAGGCGGATCAAAGTATTTAGTAGGACCATTTTGGATGAGATATCCTAGAAGTGGTGACGGAAGCACTGTCTCTCAAGGAGGGCTAGAGACCTGTACCCCTTTTTGATTCGAGGCTAGAGGGTTGGTCGTAGACTGAAGCAGGGCCCAAAAAACTGCACTCCTAAATAAGTATAAGTATTGGTGATCTCGATTTCCTCCCCTTTGAATAGGAAACGAAAGTCCGAGGTTTTCTTTGTCCCATTGAAGCTCATAACCTTTGTTTTGCCCAGATTCACCGTCAGTTTCTGGAGTTCACAGAACAGGGCTAGAGCATCAAGCTGTCTTTGCAGACCTTCCGAGGAGGAAGATAGGAGTACAATGTCATCAGCGAAAAGCAGGATAGAAATCAGGACCTGGTGGAGGAGGCATCCATCCGTTTCCTGTGTGTGCTCATGGAGGAAGGCCTCCAACTCGTCAATGTAGATTCCAAACAGAGTGGGGGTAAGCGGGCAACCTTGTTTCACCCCAATGGTGTTGCGGATGAACTCGGATAATCCTCGTGCTGTGCGAAGACGGCTCCGAACGGACTCGTATAGACGCATAATGGATGTCAATAGGATCGACGAGACGCCAATGTCTCTGAGTCGCTACAATAATTCCTCTCTCGAAACTAAGTTGAATACTTTTCGGAAGTCTACAAAGCAGCAGTAGACTTTTGAGGAGCGGTGACATGCCTTCTCAATCACGGCTCGGAAGTAAATATGTGGTCGATAGTTTGATGTGTTGGCCTGAACCCTACCTGACCCCGAGGTCTGAGATTTCTCTGTTCAATGTTCCTGAAAAGCTTCATATGGAGAACAGTAGCATAGAGTTTTGAGAACGTGTGGCCTACCATGATCATTCTGTAGTTGTTAGCTTCAAAAGTGGCTCCAGACTTGTGAATCGAATGGATGATATGATGAGACCAGACCGATGGAAATCCTTCACCCACTACATGATTAAAGAGATCAGCCAAGTAGCCAACCAGAACCCAAAGACCATGCTTGAAGAACTTTGCTTGGTAACCTTCCTCATCTACTGATTTGTTGCTTCTCATTGCCCGGATGGCTTCTGTGACATCATTGTTAGTGAAAAGGTTGCAGGAGGATGGGGGGGAGCCATATGAATGTCAGCCTGGCCGGGAATGTCATAGAGCTTGGAGGTGTGGGAGAACATATAGGAAGAGTCAAGGTCAGGTGACAGGGGGGAGCGTCAGGAAAGGATGGTACGCTCGAACTATTTGGGGGAATGGACAAGGAGGGTTGAGAGTTCCCGTCTTCTCTGAGAGATAAAATGTCGTTTCTTTTGACGAAGGAGATGGCGGTAAGATCTTTGTATGTTGGGGTAAGTAGGGCAGGAGTGGAGGAAGGCATGACGGAGTTCTCAGTGAAGCGACTTGCAGTCCTCGTCGTACCACTTGTTCATGGGGTAGGAGGTTGGTTTAGTGGTGTCTAAGGAGGTACAAATGGAGTGGGGAAAGGAGTTGAGCATTGGTTTCCAGATTGCAGACGAGAGGCATTAGTACTTGGCAGTGATTGAGTCGAGTGAGGAGAAATGGGCTTCAGGCTGAAGGATTTGGCAGAAATCTGAAAGGAAGATGTCGGGGTCACCCTCATCAAAATGGAAGGTGGTCTGAGGGGGGAAGGGTGTTTGTTTGGGGGGAGATGGGTTGGAAGGAGGGGGTTGACTTGGAGGGAGAGAGAAAGAAGTACGTGGTCAGCTAGGGGGATGGGAAGGATAGAAAGGTCTCAGATGAAAGGGAGTAGGCTTTGGCTGGCTAGAGCGTAGTCCACCAGACTAGCCCTGCCTCCATGTGGTCGGCACGTGAAGAAATGGGAGTTCGGGAAACAGGGGAGGCCATTCAGAATAAGCAACTCATGGGATTCCCCAAATTGCAGAAGATGCTTGCCGTAAGTTGTAGTGGGGCCCAAGGCATCTTCTGAAGTCCGGTGAAGACCTACAGCTGCGAGATCGAGTCCTGTGGTGCAAAACACGTCTTCAGATCGGTAATGGAGAGGAACCTAGAGGTCTTTAGTATGGGCGTTAAAATCCCCCATAAGTATGACCTCTCTGTCAGCAGAGTATTGGGTGATGCCAGTGTATGGATCCATAAAAGGGTCCTCGTCTGCTCCATTGTGGATGGAAAATAATGAGGACGCGGGTGGAAAGTAGTAAACTGTGAAGTAGACGTGTCTCAGGGGGGGGATCTTGGTTTTGATCCGGATCCACATGAATCTAGTGTACTCATCAGAGGCCATCAAGGAGACCCTCTTCCTGAGAGAGTCTCTGACCAGGAAAACAACTCATCCTGATCCCTTGAATCCACTGGAGCTCCCTGTTTCCTGTCTACAAACTAAGAACCGATGGTAACCTGTGATGTGCAAAAGAGGCCGTACAGGGCTTGCATGGGTCTCGGTCACAAGGAGGATATCCGTCGATGCGAGTGCGTCATACAATAGAACTGGAGATGACCAAAAAGACCCATTTCCGTTCCAACAGCAGGCAGTTATACTTGTACCATGTCGTCTCTCCGGTTGACCCCATCATTTAGAGCTTCCTGTTCGAGGTGTCCATCCAGGGGGGAAGGAATCTCGAATAACTGCCCGAAGGTTCATGATTACCGCCCATTTTCCTGCTTTTCTTGTTGTTGCGACCCGATCCCTAGACTGTTTGAGTTCTGCAACCTACGCTCGGGCAAGGTCCTCATCAAGGAATATCCTGTCTGGGAGTGAGAACAATTTGCGTTTAGCTCTAAGGGCACAAAGCCTGTCTGCTGCATTATGGAATCTAATAAAGAGGGTGGAGTCAAGGCCCACCCAAGCTCTGTCCAGGGTTAAGTCTGGAAGGCCGAGGGTATCTCTTAGAAACCTGGCTCCTACCTCCATATGGTCTGCAGAAAGAAGAGGTTGAGGGAGACCTCTAACTTTCAAGTTCAGTTCCCTATAGGAGAAGGAAGAGTAGGTACACGGAGGAGCAGGAATTTGAGGATATCCAGCTAGAAGATACCAACTCGGACATGGACCCAACAGGTATACACTCTGACAAAGGGAAAGAAACAGGAGAACAGGAAGATAGGATGGAGTTTCGTAGCTTGGTAAACGCATTGCATGACCTAGCCAAAGGGAAAAAGGAAGTATTGCATGCAATAAATAGATTGGCTTCAAAACCCGAACTAGGTCATAGCAGTATACCTCTCTCACCAGTAGATAGAGGGTCTACAAGCAGTAGTGGGAAGCATGCATACACCAATATGCAAAACACACCCCATATATATAACAAACCTTCTCGCAAACCTACTATGCCTCACTTCCTGGAGAATGCAGTGGCAGGACTAGTCATGCCAGCAAAACCCAGTGAACCATTTGGGGTTTATCTACAGCAATACAGGGATTTGGGAGATGAGTTCCATTCAGCCATGAATTTCTTAGATTTTTGCAACATGAAAAGTAGGAGCAGCCAAGAGGATTTAATAGAGCATTCAATCAGAATTTTGAGTTGCAACGCACATTGGGGAGACTAACTATTCCCAACTTTGATGGGACATCCAGTTGTTCAGCCAAGATTTGGGTACAGAAGTTAGACACTTACTTCCAACTTAACCCCATGACAGAGACAGATGCAATCAAGTTGGCTACTTTACATTTAGACGAGGAGGCACACAAGTGGTGGTACCACGCACTGGTGACATTGGGACACAACGCTATCACTTCCTACAATGACTTCACACAGAGGCTCATGGAGCGCTTTCATAAGAAGGACCCAGAGATTCATTTCAGGGATCTTGCTCCGCTCAAGCAGACAGGCAGTGCAAAGACATTCATATCCGAATTCCAGAGACTTGCAGTTATGGTATCTGACATATCAGAGAGTCAGTTGATTATGCTATTTACAGAGGCACTATTCGAGCCACTACGTGGATGGGTGAAGGCTTAAGGCCAATTACTTTGCAAGATGCTATCAGTAGAACTCTGGACCTACAAGATTCTGTGCCAAAAAACAAGCCGCCACAAAAACCTACCAATCTCCCGAAAAACCAGGAAAAACCTACCAATCTTCCAAAAAACAAGGAAAGGATAATCCCACAGAGGGAATGGTTGAACAAGGACACACGGCCACATATGTATGGGTAAAGGGAACGTACACCTCATCGAAGTACTTCCAGATAGCAGTGAGGAAAATGAGCCGGAGCAGAAACAGGATGGGGAACTACATAGTACAGAATTAGAACAATTGCCACAGAGAGAAACTATTGCTACCCTCACAGGAGTCCCCACTTTCCATACTATCAGGATCAGGGGAAGTATCCGGGGACAGCGTGCCATTGCTTTGATTGATGGTGGGGCCACCCACAACTTTATAGATGCCTCGTGGGTAGAGAGGAAAAGATTTCCCATCGAGGACTTTGAGGGATTTATTGTTGTCATGGCTGACAATCACAGGATGAAATGCACACAGAGGATACCTCAGTTATAGGTACAACTTGGGAATTATACATTGGTTGACGACTTTTAAGTGGTAGATGTGCCAGACACGAGCATTGTTTTGGGAGTACAATGGTTGTACTCAATTGGGAAATACTCAACAATTTACCAAACATTAGAGATGGAGTTTCGGGCACTAAATGGGAAAAGGGTAGTCCTAAGAGGAATGTGATCCAACCAGCAGTCCACAGGTTCGCCTTGACAGGTTTGCAGCTGACAGGTTCGCCTCGACAGGTTTTCCTTCAACAGGTTCGCCTCCAACATGCTCTGTGATGGTTGAACTTCTGAACCGTTATAACTTCTCCTGTAACTGAACGTAACGGGTAGTCACCCAAGCATCTCAACATCCTATATAAGCATGTATATTAATGTAATATAGCATATTTTTTATCATCTATCTGATTCCTCCATCTTTCATGGAGCAGGAGTAATAAATTGGTTCGAATTCTTGCATTTTGTCTGTGTATATTTCTTGTCGACCTAGTGTGTTTCCTGCTTTGTTGGTTCTCTTTATATGCTTCCGCCATAACAGAACTCGACTCATTCAGTCGACTGTTGTCCCCAGCGTGCACCTGGGCACATCCTGGATCATTGGTATCAGAGCAAGATCTTGTCCAGAGCTCATAAGCACTTCCATCGAAGTTATTTAACTTATGCTTGTTCAAACACGCTCGCAAACTCAACAACACAAGCAGCCACTTCCTTCGACTTCAGAAAAGATGGCCGAAGAAGCAAGCAATAGACATGCAATTGACGAGATAGAGCAACTCATAGAGAAAGCACTAGCTCGCCAGCGAACTAAAATGTTCGCCGAGTTCAGTGAGATTCTCATGAGATTCACTGCGAACTCCGTGGAAACCTCGATGCGACCCCACACCAAAAAAACCAGCCCCTTCAAAGTACAAATGAATCTGGACATACCAAACCTTAAGGCAAGATTGACGCGAAATCCGTCAACAATTGAGTACAACAATTGGAATCTTACTATGCAATGAATCAACTCTCCAAAGCAGAAAAGATTACCATTGCGTCCTTAAAGATGTCAACCTCCGTACACTGCTGGTGGGAGAATCTATCGACAAAGATGGAAAAAGAAGAAATGGTGTGATTATCACAGCTCATCATGGCATGATACGTCAGAATGCAAAACTCGGAATACATTTTTGGCAAAATTGTCAACATCCGACTTGTCTGGTAGAACATTGGAAGAATCTAATCTAGATGCATCAACCCTCTTGGCTTCGACCTCGACCACTCCGACAGCCTCGACCATCATTGATGAGGACGAAAGCGCCTTTTCCATACACGAATATGGGTTTAGAACAATCCATTACATCTGATTGTGGATAATGGTAGCCAGAAGAACTTCATTTCTGAAGATCTTGTGAAGAAATTAGGTCTTGTCACCACTCCACATCCTCAGCCTTACAATATCGATTGGATGAAGGATGGGCAGGAACTAAGGATCACACGACAATGCAAACTGACCTACTTCATTAAGCCTTTTGAAGATGAAGTACTTTGTGACGTGGCACCACTTTTCAAAGTCGACGCCCCGTTCGGTAAACCCTACCTATGGGATCGACACGATACATATCAGTCACGGCCTCAGAAGGTGATTGTCAAAATCCGGAATTGATGGTATGGCATACCAGAGCGATAACCCACATCAACGGCTGCTATGATATCTTCCAAACAAACAAAGAAGCTTATCAATCATGCTCAAAAGTTCGCATTAATCATGATAAGGCCTCAACATTCCAGGAAGACTGCAGCAATGAGTCAACTCACCGACCAACGCGGCTCCCGACAACAAGAACTGATCGACCACATTATTAAGGAATACCAAAACATATTTCAAGCACCAGATGGAGTACCTTTGCACTGTCAGGTAAAACACTCCATTGAACTTGTTCCTGGTTCTTCATTACCTAATGCATCTGTTTACAGAAGATCCATTCTACAAAATGAAGAGATTCATAGGAAAATCAAGGATTTGATTGACAAGGGTCATATCCGTACCAACTCCTCTCCTTGTGGAAGTCCAGTCGTCCTAGTTCCAAAGAAAGAAGGGACTTGGCGCATGTGGATCGACCATCAAGCTCTCAACAAAATTTCAATAAAGAACAGATACCCTCTTCCATGGATTGATGAACTCATCGACGTTCTGAAAGGTGCTAAGTTCTTTACAAAAGTCGACCTCAAGTCGGGGTATCACCAAATTCCAATCGAGTCTACCGATGTATGGAAAACGACTTTCAAGACCAAGGAAGGATTGTTTGAATGGTTAGTCATGCCTTTCAGCTTAACCAGTGCACCTGCAACCTTCATGAGATATAAGGATGACCTTCTATGACCTTTCATCGGTAAATGTGTCATTGTCTATCTCGATGATATCTTGATTTTCAGTTGGTCATGGGAAGAACATGTCAAACAGCTTCGACAAGTCTTCGACACTCTTCAGCAACATCGATTGTATCGGAACACGGACAAATGTTCATTTGCGATGATTAGCATCAAGTATTTAGGGTATGTATTTGACTTTGTAGGCATTCATGTCGACTTAGAGAAAGTACAGATCCTCAAAGAATGAACTATTCCTCAAAACATTCAAGAACTAAGAAGCTTTCTTGGTTTGGCGAATTTCTATTGACGATTCATACTTGGCTTCAACCACATCGCATGGCCTTTGAATCAGCTGACAAAAGCAAATGGGAAAATTGTCTTCAAATGGACACCGGCACAACAACAAGCTTTTGAACAAATAAAAAACAAGCTTTGTGATGCACCAGTACTTGTGTTACCTGATTTGCATCAGCCCTTTGAGATTGAGACGGATGCATCAGACTATGCCCTCGGCGCAGTGATCACTCAGTCAGGTCACCCAATCGCGTTTCATTTTGAGACTTTCAGCGACACTGTCAGAAGGTACCCGATGTATGAAAAAGAATTGTACGCCATTGCACAAGCTCTTAAGCAATGGAGACACTACATTCTTGGCAAGGAAATGGTCATCATCACTGATCATAAACCTTTGAAGTTTGCTTTACTCAGTCGAAACTACAGACAACTCGACAACTCAAGTGGGTTAATTACCTGCAACAATTTCAGTTGGTAATTAAATATCGGAAAGGAAAAGCCAATGGCGCAGCCGATTGTCTCAGCAGACCACCCATTACTCTACTGTCTACAGTGATGAGTATGCAGGGTTTCAACACCACTACTTGGTCGCAATTGTATTCAGTAGACTGCACTTTTTCTACAATCTATCGACAGCTTCAAACCGACAAGTTGTCGACTACCGACTACTTCCTGAAAGACACCTTGCTATACAAGCTTGGACAGCTTTGTGTACCGACCGGTGAGCACCGACGGAAGCTCATTCGGGACACACACTATAGCAAGACTGCAGGACATTTTGGAGTCGCAAAAACACTTGTTATCCTCCAAAAGTATTTTTATTAGCGTTCACTTAAATTTGACATCCAGAAGTATATTCTATCGTGCGTAGTTTATGCCATTGCTAAACCGCCAAATCGACAACAAGGACTGTACACGCCCCTTCCAGTTCCTAGTCGACCATGGGAATCTATTTCTATGGACCATTATTTCCGACAGAGATGCTAGATTTGTCAGCACCTTTTGGAAAACTCTCTGGCAACAGCTCGATACGAGACTTTCTTGGTCGACAGCCTTCCATCCATAGACAGATGGACAGACGGAAGTTGTAAATCGCTTAGTCGTACAATTGCTTCGCATGTACAACCACAAGCATTGTCGAACATGGGATGACAATCTTCCATACATATAACACAGCTAGAATCGTGCTCAACACAGCTCTACGGGCAAGAGTCCATCTGAGATTTGTTACAGATTTCTACCCTCAGCGCCTATCGACCCAATTAGTTCCTCGACACAGTCGAACGACACCGACTTGGAAGGACGAGAAGTGGAGAAAGCATTGAAGTTCAGAGATCAAATCTACAACATCTAGAAGCAAGCACAGGAGATGTTGCAATGAGCAAATGAAAAAGCTAAGGCCTGACACGACAAGCATTGTATTCCTCATTCATTCCAAATTGGGGATCAGGTTTGGTTACATCTAAAGAAGGAGCGCTTCACTGTTCCATACAGAAAGATGAAACCTTTGCGATATGGTCCATACCGTATACTTAAATAGATTGGAGAAAACGCTTTTCAGCTCAACATTCCTGCATGCCTTGGCCTACATCTAGTTTTTAATGTAGATCTACTTCGACCATACCATGCACCATTGTTGGAATAGAACGACTTGCAGAAAGCAGAACCCGAAGACATCCATCCAGATGTTCAAGAACCTCTTCTTTGTGACACCATTGTGGGACGATGCATACGCCTTACAAGGACAAACTCCATTCCCTTGTTTCAAGTGGCTAAAGCTGGACAACTCCCTGCGCAAGGAAAATGCTACTCTGCTCATGAAGTTGCCAACAAGGTTCCTCACCTAAACGAATACACAATGGAGACCATTGTTTCTTAAGGAAGGGGGAATGATCCAACCAGCAGTCGACAGGTTTGCAGCCGACAGGTTTTCCTTCGACTGGTTCGCCTCGACAAGTTTTCCTTCGACAAGTTCTCCTTCGACAGGTTTGCCTCCAACATGCTTTGCAACGGTTGAACTTCTGAACCGTTATAACTTCTCTTGTAACTGAATGTAATGAGTAGTCACCCAAGCGTCTTAGCATCCTATATAAGCATGTACATTAATGTAATATAGCATATTTTTTATCATCTATCTAATTCCTCCATCTTTCATGGAGCAGAAGTAATAAATTGGTTCGAATTCTTGCATTTCATCTGTGTATATTTCTTGTCGACCTAGTGTGTTTCTTCCTTTGTTGGTTCTCTTTATATGCTTTCGCCATAACAAAACTCGAATCATTCAGTAGACTGTTGACCCCAGCGTGCACCTAGGCACAGCCTGGATCAAATGCCCAATGAAGCTTCAGGGTTAGCCACAACAAAAGGGATGACCACCATATTCAGGCATGAGGACAAACATCGCCCAAGAAAATGGCCAACTCCAACACATAAGACTTCAAGGAAGGAATAGTGGTATGCAAAGGGCTTTCCAGGTAGACCTCCAGACAAAGGTAGGATGAGCCCTAGGGAATTTGGACAAGGAGCCAAATCTAGCATGTTCAATCCTCATAGGTACCTAAGAAGATACAAGGAGGGAATACAGAGCATGGGTGAAAAGAAACACAAATTCGAAGGAAAAGAAGAGCCACCCAGCAGCGGAATAAACTGGTTGATAAAAATGGACAAGAAGAGACAGGGACAAATGATTCAGTATATTGGTCGAAGATTGCTTGAGGACAAGCAATTTTGAGCGAGGACGACCGTAATGTCCTCTTTCAACTGAACCACCCTGAGACACCCATTACCCTATTTTATTCCCGTAGGTTTGAGCGGGTATTAAAGAAAAGGGAATAACTGAGGACTAATAGCACTAGGAGCAGAAAGGGGCATCAATTTAGTATTATTAAGTCATTAATGTAGTAAGAAGGCCATCAGATTTCATATCATAAAGCATGCCAAGCATGCAGGCCTTCTTTCTTCAGTATTAAAGTCAACATGAAATTAGAATTGCATGCATGCAAAAGTGAAGTGTAAATCCTAAAAGTGACATGCAAACCTTAAAAGTACATGCTATTCTGTTTCAGAAGGGTTATTGAACCAAAGAGGTTATCTATTATTATTGTTGATGATTTGGAGTATTTGAGCAGCAACCCAGCATGCAGCAACAACAGTTGGGGTTGAAGACAGTGTCTTCAGCTAACGAGGGTTTGGCAGTGAAACTATCTGCCCTAGTCTCCTTCAGGGTAGGCCATCCAGGTCTATCATCTGCATTGATCTTATTTCCTCGTATCCAGTGATTCAGCATCCATCGAAAGATTGTTTGCAGGTACACGTGTGCAGCTAGGGATTTAGCTGGAAAACCCCAAAGTATTCGCTGGGTCTCTAAATCCCAATTTATCTTCCGTATACTGGCATCATCTTCATCAGCAGGGTCACTCTACTGCATTGGATGATCATCAACTTCCAGTTTGCTCATCCGGAGCGGTTATCGGCCGATCTGTGAGTTTGGGGTGTGAGCAGCTCAACAGGGGAATCAATTCACTAGCCTGCTTAGAGGGGTCAAAATCTCTACATGCTCCGGTCATTCTCTCCGGCAGGGAAAGACCCACATCCCAGCAAATTCTCAACTCCATTAGGCACTCCCTTCACCAACAACGTCATCTTTAGTTGAGGAGAGGGTCCTTTGTTGTTGCGCATCAACTAGAGGAAGGAAGCACCAGTATCTCACCTGTTCAACTCTATATGCATGCATCTTATCTTTGGGGTATATATAGCTCAATTATCAGTGGTAAGTGTTTACCTTCTTTCTGCAAATCTTTGCCCTAGTTCAGCTATAATTTAGGGCCATTGGCACGGCACCTTGCATGCACATTTTTATTCAGTATTTTTGCACAACTCGAGAGTACAAGTAAGCTCTAGAATAGTGAAACAAGAGAATATCAGTATTTGGGATATTACAAGAAAGGATGGATTTCAGGGGCAGCTAGAAGGTATCCAAATTTCTAGGGATGCGGGGGACATGGACAGCAAAAGATAATAAAAATTTTAAAACAGATATGGTAAAACACAATATTATAATAGAATTCAATAAAAGTACTGATTCTTAAATAATAGGTCCAAAAGACATTGTTGCATGGATAATAAAACCCCAAAGAAAAGACTACATATCAGGTACAAGAACCTACCAAACCTTGGACTAAAAATTGATGTTATGAATATTCCCCACTACAAAAGTTTACTACATAGTATTTAAGCACGCGTTGCATAGATAATCTGATAATACTTTTCATGGCCTAAATGTCAAAGCAGTGAGTGTATTGGAGACCCGATGCTACATGACTAACAGCTTTGATAGGGCATGCCAAGAATCAAGATGGCCCAGAAACCATCAAGGAACTTCTAGACCAACACATTTTCAGGGAAAATGTTTAGAGTACATGGGGGAGGCCCCAAGGTCCATAGGGACAAGCCCCTCCCAAATTTCCTGTAGTGCTCAAGTCCACAGGAATAGGGAAATGGGAAGCATGCATCCCCTAAGTGTAGGGACAGGTCCGCAAGCTACATTACTTTTTCCAGATATAACTTTCACTTCAAGCACTAACTTACTAAGAACAGCCCAAGGTCTTTCAGGTTGTCTCGAAAGTCTCAGGATACTCTGCAATTTTCCAACTGATTAACAAGTCCCATTTTCTAGCATTTCAGAGGCGCAGGAAATTGATGGCAGTGCCTGCTAGATGATTAAACTACTTGAACAAAAGCTATAAATAAAGAGAACCTAAATAAATTGTTCTTGCTGAAAAAATGGATATTGAGTAATGGATGTGGCAATGAACTCAACCCAGGAAATAGTTCAGTTGGAGAATTTCACAATGGAACAATCTGAATAAATTTAGCAAAATGATTATGTATTTCTAGTCAATTCAGAGAAAGATAAAAACTGCTTAGAAATTAGCATAAATGTTGTCACGAATAGGCTAATATTACAGGAATTGAGGAGATTGTTGTATGTAAAACTGCAAGATTGACAAAAGTATCAATCCATTAACCCGAGACCCAAAGTTAAAACCAACCTGGAGATCAAACTCAATATCCAGCGCTATGGGCCCTTTGCTAAGAATATATCTTTGGAAAACAACCAGAAACTTATCAAGCCTCCGTTTGGAAGAACCTCTATCAAAGAAGCGGCCACACGTCTGAAGAGAAGTAATCACCATCCGAATGCGAAAACAATCCTGTGGTGGATCCAGTGTGTCAAGCTGATTTCATCACAACAATACAAATAAGTAAGATCCTCTTCAACTAATCGAAACTTGCACAGATACCACTGTAACATAAATCAAAACAAAGACCAACACAAAAATTATATCATTTTAATGACAAAGATCAATCACACTGCAATAGCAACCACCTCCAGGCTCTAGCATCTTAAAAGCAGATAGTTACCTGATCAAACTAATCCAAAAGAAGTTCTAATTAATGTCATCAACCAAACATAAAGCACTGGCAAAATTATCTCAAATATATATGGACTGAAGTAAACTCCAAAATGTAAAAAGCAAGGCAAATTCCATATGCATACTAATATTTAATTTCCAGAATGGCATGTACCAGTCTCTTTTATATTCAAAGACTATAAAAGGTCATAAGAGGTAAAAAACACGGAACTCATTTATGTTTATACATTTTCCACTGAAATTCGTTCAAAAGATTTGGAGAACAAGCACATTTTAAATGATAATTCACAATGTTATGGAAGTTATCACTTATGTGCATGAAGTATAATGGACTAATCTGTCACATTACATGTTTCATTGCTTAGCCTCATAAATAACTTGCCTATGTCGAAAGTCAGAGTCAATGTTGAACTCATTTGTTGAATAAAATGTATCTCTTTTTTGTTGGAAGTGATTCTTAGAAACATGCCCCAAGAGGCTGCACCACATAATACAGACTTCCTTCAACTTAAATGCCAGGCTTTGAAGGATGTCTATTCTGCTAAAATCACCGGGGAATTGCACTCTGCCTCAATGCTTCATATACCAGTGTGCCATTTAGATGGGGCAAACAACAATGAGAATGGAACCCTGGTGGTTGACTTCTAAATTTCAAATGCATGCGACTACAAACGGAAACTAAAATTAAGGATCCAAATGGAGTTCAACTCACCAACTATGAGCAATGAAAACTAATCTAAGAAACTGAATACCCATGGTAGACATATTCATGGGCTTTCAATTATAAGACTAGTGTAGATCTAATTTCCATTCTCACACTCCCACCAAAACCTCGATCCAGGGGAAAATTAGTCTATAATTGGTCACCTCCTAGAGAGACAACAATATACATTTAGAACTTTGCATCAGGATAAAACACAATATAAATACTAAAACTCAATATACTTCACCATCATAAATTCTCATCACAACACCCTTTTAGAAACTAAACTCTGTGCTGCAGGCTTGGCTATTTTCACAATGCAATTTATCAATTACGATAATGAAACAAGACCTTGACCAAAGAAAATTTATTACAAGAGAACATTTGAATTCAAAAAAGAATATGTCTGTATGCCTACCTCTGCAGTACTGTGTCCAAAGAAAAGAACCAAATAAAGAGTATCAAATATCACAGATGAATCAATAAGACGATAACTGTATAGCTCTCCTAGAAGTCGCATATGTGCTATTCGCCGCTGCTGCATTCCGTAGTCATTCAATTCAAGTCCTAGCCTGATCTCCTCCAAAACCTGCAGTATAATAATAATAATTAGATATGCAGAAAAATATAAACACAATCCCAACACCAAGTGAGCCACAAATATAATCAACCAAGGAAAACTAGTGTACTGCATGTACATTTGCATACTAGGATAAGCTCATAAGCCATGCCATGTCCTACTAGCTCATTAAAATATGCAATCTAGAAAACTAAGACCTTACAAGCCAAATTACTCATTTTGAAAATAACTTCACTGTATAAATTACTTTTTCTTTGCATATACAAGAAAAATTCGCTTATAATGAGGTCAGAGCGCAACAACCATAGAAATAGGCCAGGACGATGGATGAATAGCTATAACAAAGGGTGGCTAGCTACATCGAGCTCTTGCGAGAATATAAAGGCAAAGACATGCAAGCAAAACATGATGTAAAAGAATTTTTAGGTGTCAAACCAAAAGCCATGATTAGTGCTATTTATAAAGTTCCTACAAAGTATAAAGATAAATTAAGATTTAAAATAAAGTAGGTTTTAGAAAGCATAGAAGAAATCCTGGGTCTTACTGAGAAAAAGGGATGTTACCACAATTTCCTAAACGACATTACAGAAAAGTGTTCTGATGCTCTAGAGCATAAAAATCAGCAGGCATATTTTCAAGCAAAATCAAAGCTAAAAAAATACTCTATTTTCAGAGAACCTTTATTCTATACACATTTACATTATAACGTTACAAAATCAAACAGGAGAAGTTATCGAATGCAAGACAAATCAAGGGGCAGGTACATAGTACCCTACATGCCCTTACTACAAAAAATAGAATATAAATATGTGCTAACACATATACCCCCATCACCAACCCCCCCACCTTGAAAAAGCAGATATGCCTGTAATGTTTTCTGCGTTTTAATAGTTTAATGCAAAACACAAATTTTTTCTCTTTCACTAGAGCTTTCCTGGATCTTAACCCTGTATGAACTTTCAGCGTTAGGGATGTTATGAATATAGAACAAAACAACAGTGGGGAGTGAACGGTGTAGCTAGACAAGGTGTGTCCAAACCCCTGCGTCACAAACCAACATAGACTCCATCGCTCAATCTAAGCCATGTACTCAACTAGGTCCACTCCCCCTATATGAACATTGTCACAAGCCAAGCATCCTTAAGTCAACTCCAATCCACCATATAGGAATCCAAGCTACCCCATGTTGTCTAAGGGCATCAGGCCCTCCTCCAAGATGCACAATGCTCCTCCTAAGTATGGCATTCTCCAAGCAAGCGAGCCTCTCCATGTGGTCATCATGAAGGACATCCCACAAGCTACAAAGAGAACTCCAATGCCCTAGGGAAGAATGCCAAGCAAGCACCAAATTGAGGACAAGCAACCACTAAGAAAGTGTCTCCAATGTGCAAATCCATCACAACCCATCTCCCATGCACCAATCCATCTCGAAACATTCGAGAGTTGAACATATACCATGTATCCCAAATCTCATGAAGCACCCCCAAACATAGTGTAAACATTTTCCAAGTAACCCAAAATAACACTCTTTACGAGGAAATTGTTTACATGACACTTTTCTGTTAGAGATTTAGCTTTGGAGGCACTCCGCATGTTCTTGTCTTGTATGCGGAAGTGACCATGCACTAGCTAGGCTACTTTACTTTGTAATGTTGTTTTATAAAGTTTAAAGTGACTCTTGAGTCTTATGTAAATGGGACTTTTTATAAAGTATTCCCTTGTTTTAATTTTATAAAATGACTTTATGATAAAGTGCACTTAGTTCATAAAGTAGTGACTTTATTAAAATTAAATGTAACCACTTTTGGGGGGAAAGTTTCTCAACCCTTGACCTTGAAAAGGAAAGATTTAATCTTGGCCTTTGGATTTAGGGATTGGGAAGGTGAAAAGTCACTCTCAAGTTATAAGAGAGAGCCTAGGGTAGTGTGCAAGATAAGTTGAAGGAAAGCATTTCCAAGAGTGAGCATTTGGCTGAATTATTTGCAGAGAGAGAGGGAGCTGCAATTTTTCTCAAGTGGGCACGAATCCCTAGGAGAAAAAAACATTTCTCAAGAGGGCACGAACCCCAAGGAGCTGAGCAGTTTTCAAGACATTTAGTTTCTGCTGAGTTGTACTATTCCATATAGTCCGTATGGTACAACAGAGGCACATTTTTCAAAGAAACATTTTTGGGCACGATTTTCGAGAAGTGAAAAAAAAATCAAGCACAGAAATCCATACAGTCCGTACTATTCCGTACAGTCTGTACCGTTCCGTACAGTCTGTACATTCTACTGGTGGCACGGAAATCGAGGTGAGCACGAAAATCGAGAAATCTGGTACAGTCATTAATGCTGAAATAAATGTTGCTGTAAATAATTTTCTGCCTGATAAATGCTGCAATAAAATTCTCTTGGACTGGTTATCCCCAGGGTGGGGTTTTTCTAGGGTCACATTGACCAAAAATCTATTGTTTTATGGGTATATCCGTCTGCTGTTTTTTATGTGTATTTCCCTTGCTACAGACTTAGTTTTTCAGTGTTTCAGCTTCATGGTTGTTGGGTTTTATGCATGTGAAGTATTTTTACTTAATGACAGTTAAAGTCTGAAATCTGGGTTTAACTAAGTGTTTGGCAAAAGTCTGATTTTTTTGTCAATATTTCTACATGGTATAAGAGTTGAGGCTCAGCGCTTACAGTAGATTGTGGGGACAGCAATAGTGTTGAGTTGTTGGGCAAGGGTTATTGCTGTGTTTCTTAACAACTTGTTTGTTGGGAAAACCTTATTTGGATGTGACTTGCAGGTGGTGGGGAAGAGTGAACATATTGTTCATTTGTTGGTCTATTTTTTTTCTTTGATAGCAGAGATGGCTGCATGCATTAGATATGAGGATCGGTTGGATGGTATGTCAAACTACTTGCAGTGGAAAGTCAGGATGACTGTTGTTCTCAAAGAAAACCAACTATGGACCATAGTTAGCACCGTGGTAACTCCTCCTGCATTTGATCCTATTGCTTTGGATATTAATGAGGTAAAAGAGGCCAAAGCCCGAAGATTGATTTTGGATGGTATTAGGGACCACCTTATTCCACACGTAGCTGAGAAGAAGACTGCTTATAAAATGTGGAATACATTGAAAGGCTTGTATGAGGCTAAAAATGAGAACCGGATAATGGCTCTCAAGGAAAAATTGCAGGGAACTAAGATGGCCAAGGGTGAGGGTGTAGCATCTTTTCTTACCCAGGTGGCCCAAGTGAAAGATGAGCTAGCTGCAGTTCGAGAAGTCATCTCTGATTCTAAGTTAGTGTGGATAGCCTTGAAAGGCTTCACTAAGGAATGGGAAGAGGAGATTCGAGAAGGATCTCAAGGCACTGGACAGAAGGAGGGTGCTAGTGAAGAGAATGTTTCTCTTTCTGCTAAGAGCAAGAAGAAGTCCAAGAAGGACTTGAGCAAAGTTCGATGTTTTGCTTGCAACCAGTATGGACACTATGCTTCTTAGTGTCTTGAGAAGAAGAAGAAGAAGAGAGAAGAAGATACAGTTGTTGCAGCTACAGCAGAGGAAGCGGACTTTATGAGAAGATTCGACAAGGAATTCTCATTGTTCTCCCTTATTTCTAGTGTCGGCAGTAATGGAGTAGTTCAGAATGGTACTTGGTATATTGACAGTTGAGCCTCACGTCATATGACTGGAATATGGCATATATTCCGTATTATTGCTAAGACTGGTCCTGATCGGTTCGTTCAGTCAGAAGGGGGACATGCACGTGCTATGCGAGGAGTTGGAAAAGTCAAATTCCAACTTAGTCATGGAGGATACCTTGATTAGGATGGGGTCCTCTTTGTTCCAGGGATGAGGGTAAACTTGCTCTCGGTCTCAACCCTGGAAGATGCAGGGTATTCGACATTGTTCCAGAGGGGACATGTGTACATTTTTCCAGATAGAGATGATCTGGGACATGTTTATATATACTCGGAGAGAGCAGGTCTGATCAATTCAGTGCACAGCCCACGGTTGATGATTCGGACAAGGAGCAGGAGGCTCTTGAGGCTGCAGTGGCGCCAAGGGTATAGTCTCGAGTTCCGATGGAAGAGAGGGAGTCTCTTCTGAGTACTGGTAGGAGGCTCAACCAGCATGAGCGAACCAATGCTCAAGAGTGGGGATTTGATTCCCCTAGGAGCTCAAGGTTCAGGGTGGCTGCCAAAAGGTTGTCTTCAGATTCAAGTTCAATGCAGGTTGTAGCATTGGTTCCAGGTTCAGAGGGAGCTCCTACAGCGAACAGTGTGATGGATTTGAGGATAGGACCTGTTGATGATGGTAGTGAGTACCTCCCTTGCTAAGAGGGAGTGTTAGAGATTTAGCTCTGGAGGCACTCCGCATGTTTTTGTCTTGTATGTTGAAGTGACCATGCACTAGCTAGGCTACTTTACTTTGTAATGTTGTTTTATAAAGTTTAAAATGACTCTTATGTAAATGGAACTTTTTATAAAGTATTCCCTTGCTTTAATTTTATAAAGTGACTTTATGATAAAGTGCACTTAGTTCATAAAGTAAATGTGACTTTATTAAAATTAAATGTAACCATTTTTGGGGGGAAAGTTTCTCAACCCTTGATCTTGAAAAGGCAAGATTTAATCTTGGGCTTTGGATTTAGGGATTGGGAAGGTGAAAAGTCACTCTCAAGTTATAAGAGAGAGCCTAGGGTAGTGTGGAAGACAAGTTGAAGGAAAGCATTTCCAAAAGTGAGCATTTGGCTAAGTTATTTGTAGAGAGAGACGGAGCTACAACTTTTTTCAAGTGGGCACGAATCCCTAGGAGAAAAAAAATTCTCAAGAGGGCACGAATCCCAAGGAGTTGGGCAGTTTTCAAGGCATTTAGTTTCTGCTGAATTGTATTGTTCCGTACAGTCCATATGGTACAGCAGAGGCACATTTTTCGAGGAAGAATTTATGGGAACTATTCAAAGCCACAATGATATAAATCTGCACAAATCAAGTCCTCAATTATGAAACACCAAGCTTGTGATAAAGGTAACTGGTATCACATATACATTTACAGCTGGGCTATACATACAAACTTATCTCTTGTTCTATTCCGAGCAACTTTTCACATGGGGTTTTAGCATGGATCATTACAACTTCAGCCATTCCAGAGCCTTGTTCAACAGACATTCCTTGCCAGGATTGAGATTCATTGGTCCATTTAGAAGATTTCAGTGATTGACCTAGTTCATTCCAGCAGTGTAGCAGATCTGATGCAGTACACACAGTTGCAGAAGGGTCCTATCAGTTAGAGACAGGCATATATGGTGAGATCAGGTATAAGCTTCCTTGGTCTGATTTTGCTCTATGATGTATGTCAAACACCTGTGCTTGTCATGTTAGGATTATTATGGAGACCTATGCTTATATATGTATTGTACTAATGCTTGAACTTGTGTTATGACTAATCAAGGGACTTTATGTGAAGATTGTTGCTCATGCCATGCTTGTACAAATAGTAAACCTTAGTGCTAGGTTGGCTCCATGTTTCATTTGTCCCCGTCAATAAAGTCCATCCATGATTCATTTTTAACCCATGTCTTTAGTTTGACCAAGACTTATGAGATTGAAGATCACTTTCGCCACTTTGACCCCTATGCATGATGGATCCTATGTTTTCAGTCTCGGCTCTAAGTTATGCTGAAGAGTATCAGCTAAAACTTGAAGCAATGTGTTTACCATCATTACATGCATTATGTGCTATAAATTCTATCTGTTGAAATGCAAAGCTCCCAAGCAAATGCAAAATGTATCTTTGGACACAACTCAAAGAAGGGCTATAAAATGAAATTGTGAAAGGCCTAAAAGGAAAGTAGTGGCAAAATGCTAAATCTAAAGATTGTTGGCCACTATTTGAAATGTAATGATTAATTCCTCAAGGAGCCTACGGGTTTTGATGTGATATGGGGCAAGGGACCGCTAATTCTCAGTGTCCCCTAGGATCTCCTCATTACAGTTCTTGTGTACTCAACACAAGGGTCCTAGTAAAGATCCTCACGGAGCTTGTTCTTAGCTTGGATGTGATTTGTACACATGTTGTTAAAGTTGAATGGGCTCTTTTTCAGTTTAGCTTATCCACTTGTGAGACACTCCCATCCCCTATTGTTCATCTGTCATGTGTATGTCACTGTGGTCGTGTGTAATTATCAACATTCTGAACGATCATGTGATCAAAGTCAACTACAAGTCTTTTCCCCTAGCCTTGGCCTTGTTCTCCATCTTCACCCAACATTAGCACATTGTTTACACTTTGTAAGTATGGCATCAAAAAGCAGACTTCCAGAAGGCTCCAAGATTGTACAAAAGCACAGGTATATCTTTCTGACTATTATTATTATTGCCACCATGATTATGAATAACATTGATTTAAGCTTGGTTTTGATATACACCATTGGAGCATTTCTTACCCTGGATGCTTACAGGATCATATTGATGCAATATCTCACCTTCAGTTTGGGTATTTTGACCTGGTCAACCTAGTTGACCAAGTCAGCATGATCTATCTTTGTTCCAGACATGCCCAGGACCAATACTACGGTTTCAATTTTGAGAGATTGGCCCCGATTCTCCTGATAAGTGATTATTATCACTTAATTATTGGCCAAATGATCAAATTTTGTTACAGATAGCAGTATGTTGGGTCCTAGAGCAGAGCAGTATTCCAGGGGGTATGAGTAGTCACTTATACCATTCTTCTATGTCTCTAGATCATCCAGAACAGTCAGTTTGACCCAGTTCTTATCTTGGACAGAGTTATGGTGGATTTATCATTTTCAAGACGATGTACCGACAAAAATGAACTAGGAATTTCACTGAAAAAATTGATTTGGCCAATTGGGTCAAGGAAATGGCTTGGAAATTTGGCAGTTGATGTGTCTCAGCATCCCGGACAGTCCCTCAACAGTTTTCAGTTAGCAAATGTCCAAATTATTTTATTTTGGCTCACCCAGTGAGGAAATCCCCCCAAGGGGCACCCCCTTTACTTGGCTAATCATGTATTTCACGGTTATATCGTATGATTTGAAATTTTAAAGGGGCCTAGGGTGAATTAAGCCCCTACTGACCTTCTCTCATGTATTACTATGTCACACTTTATGTTATACTGTGACTTTCACCTAGGATAGGCGTCCTTGAGCAAAGTGCGCCCCCTTGGTTGACTCAGTCACTGATACATGTATTGATCTTTGTATTTTTTATC
>LPNX010203363.1:640457-653567 GCA_001517045.1 Pseudotsuga menziesii | reverse complement strand
CCCCATTATATTCATGAGCTCTGGCACCGGAATATTGAAATATTGAGATTTGTCTGGGATTACTTTCTATGTTGTTGTAAATGAGATGATGATCTAATGATTGACATTGCTATCCTTCTATACTAAGTATTGTTCGAGGTATATCTTGCATTTTTTCCTTTACTCCAAAATGTTCATTTGATCAAGAAAGTGGCATTCTTCATCATTTTTGAGGTCATCTACAACATCCAGGTATGTCTCACAAGTAAATTCTCTCTCTTTTGATTTTTGTATGCATTGCCCACCACTGCTTTTCACTGAAAAAACCTCTTTAGCATTAGGAAAAATCACCAAACCAAATTGCACTGGGAGTCTGCAATTTTGGCGATTTGGGTTTTGTCCGGCATACTAAAAAAACCCCCTCCCTCAAAAACGTCAAGCTTCGACTCCTCTGCCTCGACTCCTCTGCCCATATCCAGGAACTGGTTTTAGTCTGGGAGAAAATGCCCTATTTCGTTTGCTAGCCAATTTTCCTGTGTATTTTGTCTGGTTTCTCTTGGATCTTTCCATTGTCAAATCATTCATCCAAGTTAGTATGTAGGAAGCCATAATTGTCAATATCAACTACGTCCTGGGGATTTCTCAATTATCTACTTAAATCCCCTAGGGTCTGGGTTTGATCATTTGAACCGACACACTAAAATCCTAGATTTGATTTGAATCTTCACAAACCACTTGATATTTTCACTTGAGTAACATTTCCAGTCTAGAATAACCACCCTACTCAGGTATCCTTAATTTGTGGCACATCCTTAAATCTAGGGTTTCAGACACTCACCTTACGTATTCTCCGTCAGGAGTCTAATCTAGTGATTTGTCTTTGATCTTTCCTTTCAGGATTGATCTGGGTCTCCCCCTTTGTCACTTGGGCTTCTCTAGTGGCATAAATCAAAGGAATCCCTAACCAACGTGACAACCATCCATCTTTTGGGGGTTAGAGTTTTCATAGGTCGCGGTTTTGGTTGCATGTCCTCTCTACCATCTAGTATTGGATTCATGTATTAGGGCAACTACATGATCTATGATAACAGTAACAACCCATGCAAGACTATCAACAACTTGCCAACGTGAGAATCCCTATCATGCACCTCCAATCCTCCAAAAATTGAAATAACATAAACTAGCTCAACTCCCTCATCCTAAGAGAAAAGCAAGAGTGACATCACAGGCAATCTCCCACAATGCTCCCATCGATTGCAAACCTGGAATCAATTTTAGCATCAAACTCCATCAAGGTATCACACCCCCCAATGGACAATTGTAACTCATATAAATGGAACAAACCAATACAACTTGACTAGCTTATCTCCTAGGAGGTATAATCGCCCTCACTAAAGATATGGGTGCTCCTACCTAGTCTTGAACCTGTTGCAATGTATGAATGAGCAAACTAAATCTCCTACGGGTTGGAGTGGAACACGGGCTTATTTACCACTAGCCTCACCTCATCCACATATGAATTTTGACTTCACATCTTTGCTTACTATTGTCTTCTTTCATGGTGGAATATAGACCTTGTAAGTCTTGGAAATCTAATTATACCAAACAAAAATACCTCTATACTCCCGCACATGAACACAAACTACACTACCAAACACACAAAGATAAGATATATATGGTTTCACAACAATAAATGCCTCCTCTAGGATCATGCCACCTAGCAATAACTGATTAGGAGAGGGGACATCATTATCTTCCATTCTTAATGAATGGCTTTCAGCCTTACGCTGAGTTTTAGTGTCACACTAAATCAGGTTGATCAATCCCTGGACCCTGACTGGGTCCTCCATTCTCTCACAGAATGGTTCCCAGTACTAAGTTGAGTTTCAGTCTCACACTGAAAATTGATCAACTACCTGCAGGACCTACTTGGACATCGTGTCCCTGGTTCAAGACCAGAATATATCTTTGCCTCTACCTGCAGGCTCTACTTGGACATCGTGTCCCTGGTTCCAAACCAGAATACCCTAGAGGCATATAGGGGCCCTAGCCACATGATAGGGGCTTTGCCATGGCATCAACCTACTTGGTCCTAGATCAAGAACCCCAGGAGACTACTGGGGGCCCTAGGGTACCTTCTAGGGTCTTACTCTATCATAGTCAACTGACTAGGGTACCATCCTCTATGAGAATGGGTCTCGTAGCTGCACAAACTTTAACAGGAAATACCTACCTAGGATAAAGAGCAATGGGCATTTAAATGAGGATGCTTAACCCTAGGAGCTTGGGATTATGTGATGTTCAACTTGGAGGTACATTTGACTTAAGGATGCTTGGCTTGAGAAGTATACTTCATGTAGGTTGTTTATCGACCCGAACACCTTTGTTGAGGAGCAATGGAGCATGGCAATCACAATGGAAAATATAAGAGTAGCGTTATGCATGAGAATATGTGGCACACAATCAAAGGGGGAACACCTTGCATGAGGGCACTTGGATAGAAGACGCCATGGAAGAGGGAGCATTGGACTAACAGCTTGTTGAACAGTGCACCATCTTGGAGGCGGGGATTTGAGCCCAAGGAGGATCATGCTTAGAGGGAACTTCATCTTTGGGACTAGATAAACCCTAGTTTGACACTTATACATCCTATTATTTAGAGCACTACATGTGTGGTTTCCTTGTTGCTTACTTGTTTGTATAGACATAAGTCCTTGTCATATGTTAGCCTCCCTCACCTATTATATATATATATATATATATATAAAGCAGTGTTACCAACATCGGCGATAAATTGGCCGATGTCCGATAAATCGCGATTTTTTCACCGCGCCGAGATTTAAACAAAAAATCGCCGAAAAAATCGTCCCCGATTTTTTCCAAGAAATTGCCGCTTTTTTCCCAAAAAATCGCGAGTCGATGCAAAAAATCGCCCACGCGGACAGGGCCGGAAAAAGTCATCTTTAAGTTGGTTTTTTTTTCGTTTTTTTTCTCATTTTTTCCAAGAAATTGCCGCTTTTTTCCCGAAAAATCGCGAGTCGATGCAAAAAATCGCCCACGCGGACAGGGCCGGAAAAAGTCATCTTTAAGTTGGTTTTTTTTCGTTTTTTTTCTCATTTATTTTGTCCATAATAACTCCATATACAAGATGCCAAAGGCTTTGGATCCATTTTGGGAGTGGGGCTCACCTATTGACCCAGTCAATTGACAAATTCTCACTTGCAATCTATGTGGGAAAAGAATGACAGAAGGGATAAGTAGGCTGAAATACCACCTTGCACAAATAGCAGGGCATGATGTGGGTCCTTGCAAAGAATAAACTCCGGAAAATATTTCTAAGGCCACACAAGCGATTGAGGGCACTGGGCTAAGGAAACAATACAGGGAGGCTGTGAAGAATCAACTTGCTTCAAGATCCGGGTCCGCAGCAGGAGTAGGGGCTCGTGGGACAAGCCCAGATACCGATACCCACTCTACACAGCAGTCCAAATCGCCTTTCATGGTATCTTCAAGATGCAACCCTGGTGGACAACCTTCTATAAGGTCCATGGTGAAAGTAAAGGAAAAAGCAGACGCACACAAACTTATTGGTCGATGCTTGTTATGGAGTGCTATTCCATTAACTTTGCAAAGAACCCATTTTATGTGTCCATGTTTGAGGCGGCTGCTATAGTTGGAGCGGGGTTTAAGCCCCCTAGTTATGAGGAGTTGAGAGGGCCCATCCTTCAGGATGAAAAGGCTAATTGCACTCGCAAATTGGAGGAGCTTCAAAGATCATGGGACTTAACAGGATGCAGTGTGATGTCGGATGGTTGGACCGATATGAGGGGTAGGACACTTCTCAACTTCTTGGTCCATTACCCTAGGGGGACTATGTTCATGAGATCTGTGGATGCATCTACGCATGTCAAAGATGCGGTTTTACTATGTGGCTTGTTGGATGAGTTCATCCAAGAGATTGGGCCGCAGCATGTTGTCCAAGTGATAACGGACAACGCTGCGAACTATGTGGCTACTGGTAGGATGCTCATGGCCAGGTATCCTACACTATTCTAGACTCCTTGTGCCGCCCATTGCCTTGATTTGATCTTAGAGGATTTAGGCAAGATTGATTGGATCAAGGATACTATTGATTCAGCACAAAGCATCACAAAATTCATATATAACCATGCAACAGTGCTTAGCTTGATGAGAAAGTTCACAGGTGACAAAGAGTTGGTGCGTCCTGCCATCACACGCTTTGCCACTAGCTTTATTTCTCTTCAATCACTCTTGAATTCTATGTGGGACTTGCAGGCGATGTTCTTTTCACCAGAGTGGCGTGCTTTATCATTTAGCACTAGACCAGAGGGGCAAGCCACATTCAAGCTAGTTGCATATGATGAGAGTTTTTGGGGTGCGGTGAAGGAGGTGTGCACCATCACCAAACCTTTGGTAAGGGTTCTCCGCTTGGTTGATGGAGAGAAGCCCGCAATGGGCTACCTATATGAGGTCATGGATAGGGCCAAAGAATCCATCCGTGCTTATTATGAGGACAAGGGAGATCAGGGGCAGGAGAGACGACATACGATATGGGCAGTGATTGATGCGCGATGGAACCACACACTCCATCGCCCCATTCATGCTGCAGGGCTATACCTCAACCCTTCGTATGCTTACTCCTATGGCTTTAGATTTGATGGAGAGGTTATGTCTAGATTCTATGAGTGTGTCTAAAGGATGGTACCTGATGCAGTTGAGCGTACACAGCTTTCCCAAGAGTTGGAAATGTATAAGAGAGCTACAGGATTATTTGGGTTTGATATAGCAATAAATGATAGGACCAACTGATGCCAAGTAAGCTTCACCTAGTTTCAAACTTTCAAGTTTAAAGTTTAAATTTAAAATTTCATTTTCTCTTTCTAATTCATTGTTTTAAATTTTATTTTTCGTTTCTCATGTTTATTTTATTCATAATTTCATTGTAGATACTTGGTGGGAGAACTATGGTGGTTGTGTACCTATTCTACAGAGGCTTGCCATTCGAGTGCTCAGCCAGACATGTAGCTCTTTTGGTTGCGAGCGCAACTGGAGTGTATTTGAAAAAGTACACTCCAAAAAGCGCAACAGGTTAGAGAATTTCAAATTTTCAAATTCATTATATAATAGAAATTATTAAATTCTAATTTATAGATTTATGCCACTTTAATATTTAATATTTATGATCCTCCTCCAGGTTGGATACTCAGCGCCTTAATGATTTGGTCTACGTCCACTACAATCTCAGGTTGTAGGTGAAGCAGTATCAAAGAAAAGTTGATGCGAAGGCCATTTCATTGGATGAGATTGACACCACCGCTGCATGGAGGGAAAAGTGTGAGGAGCCTGTTATGGAGGTAGCCCCTGATTGGCTAGAGGATGATCATGCTACTGATAGTGATCATGGTGAGACTCAAACAGTCTCAGAGGATTTGGATGAGCATGTTCCAGTTCCAGAGGAGTTTCACACCGATTCTGGGAGGAGTTTCACACCGATTCTGGGAGTGTGCCACAGTCAAAGCTAGAGGGAGATAGACCTGGTGGTAGCACAGGCACTAGTACTGGTAGAGGAGCAGGAGCTGCAAGACTACCTCCTCGACCTTCTCATTCTTCAGGACATCAGTTTCGGCCACCTTCTCCAGTTTCTAGAGGACGTCATTTTGCAGGGTCTTCTTTTAGAGGACGTCAGAGTCCAGTACGAGGCCCACAAGCCTCAAGGGCACCTACTTCTAGTTCTAGAGGAAAGGCCATTTGCACAGCGATTACCTTTTCCCGTAAAAGGGGTAGAGGGAATCAATAGTTTATTTACTTTATTTCATTGTAGATGACTCGTGAGTCATGATGATGATCATGAGATACATTTGTTATATTTTTTATGACTTAAGATGCAAGGACATGATCCATTTTGTATGTGTGATGTATCTCGATTCTCTAGACATCTTATATATCTTATATATCGGTTTTCTTTCCATATTCATGTAGCAATGTGTTTATTTGATGTTATTGTTCCTTTAGATGTTTAAAAAATTGAAAAAAAATTAATATTTTTCTATTTTTTAAGTTTGCCAATTTTTTCCCGATGTTTGCCGATGTTTTGCCGAGATATCCCGAAACGATGTTTCCTAGACCCTGCCGATTTTTTCGTCGCGCTGATGTTTGCAACATTGATATAAAGTAAGGAGATACCTTCGTCTTAAGTTATTACATATATGATATCACCATTGTACATTATTCTTTGTAATTGTCTTGGAGATGTCTCATAGGAAGCAAGACACTAGGGTTCATACGGGAACCCTAGGAGAAAACAAGAAAATAGAGAGACATCGTGGATGATATTGGAGATATTCTCGTGTGATGCCAAGGTTTTCTCTTGCGCTAAACACTAGGGTTTATGCTATGCAAGTAAACCTAGCAAAGAACAAGATGTTGGAGGTCTATCCTGTGGCTCTTGTTGTAGCATTAGGGTTTCAATCCCAATAGAAGACATGAAGAGAAGAGTTAACAACTTGGATGACTTTGTGGTCTTTCTCTTGTGTGATGCATGGAAGCTAAGCAAAGATCACGGAGAGGATAACTTGATGAGTCTTGAGCTTGGTGTGATGCCTTGGAAATAGACTAGGTTGTTGTAGTCTTGATAATCCATGGAGGTTTTGCTGCCTGTGATGAAGCAAGAGTTGAAGACCTAGGGTTTGAGGATTCAAACCCTGAGATGTACATGTAGATAAATGGCTAGCACTAGAGTTGTCTTGCCATGGCTAGGGTTTGCAAATCCTAAGAAAAACTAGGGCTTGTATGGTGAGTTTGTGTGATACAAGCTAGATGTATGTGCCAAGGAGGACTTGCCAATGTTGAGGATCTTTGGTGGAGCGTCTAGATTTGGTTGGGAATCAGGAGTCACTCCTGTCGAGAAGGAATTGATGGCAAGCTTAACTAATACTGGATTTGTGATAACGTTGTGTATATGTACTTGTACTTCATCTTATATATATATGAAGTTTCCAGCTGTCCGAATTTTGTGTGCTTGCACATTTGATTTTCAGGTTATGTATATTCATGATTTAGTATATTTCAGCGCTGGTTATCCATGCTGATTTGACATAACATAGATCTGAATTCATTAAGTAAGTTACCACATATCTGGAAGATAAGCAGATTTACTTCCATAATATTCTATTGTAATTAAATATTTTCAGATCTGTAATTTATTTGGGAAGGGTGCCCTAGGGCTTGTAACTGTTGGCACTGAAGTACACCTCTTCATACTTATTTTCTTGGGATGCCTAGTGTCTTGGGCTGGACAGAAGTGAAATATTAGCTGCTGTAATTCGACATTTCAGATTCATCAGTGGGACCAAAAGTTTACAGTAATAGATCCAGAAAACCTCAAGTAAATGAGGTGAATTTTCTGTATTTGCATTGAAATTCAGATTTCCAAAATTTCAACACACAAGCACAACCATGCAACCTGAGTTCCCCTTGTTATTATTAAAGGTGCAGTTGCACCCTTGTACAGATAATGGTTTCTTCCTTTGTTTGTACTTTGTATATAGCCTTTTATGCCTTCACTAGATTTTGGGCTCGTGTTATAGACATTAATATGATTTTTGTTTTAATTCTAAAAATCAATTTTATCATTTCTTCTTCAATTGAAAATTGTCTATCATGTGCTAAAAGATGTCTGCAGCAGCCAAAAATAAACAGCATCTAATATCTCTATGATTTTATGTGACATAAAACAGGATACATAACCCTATATTACAATTGAAAAGATAAGTTAAACAATTAGGCAAACGACTAATTCCACAACTCCCAAAAATGTTTTAACATAATGTCATTAACAGTCTCCATGACAAAAGAAATACTATTTAGCTATCAATTCAATGCTAATTCAAAATCATATAGATGATTCATAAACAAATTTCAAATGGCATATTCTTCAATAGTTGCAAAAGCATGCACCTCGTCAACAACAGCAACAGCAAATGCTTCTTGGTAACGACTTAAGCCTGCCGTAAGAGACGCAATAAGGTGTACTTGACTATACTTTCCCTTGTGAACCTTCATAAAACACTTCAAGACATATGCTTCACAATCACTCCAGGGTAGTTTGCGAAGTTGACGGCAGACATGCTCTATAGACTGTTTATCCAAGTCTGAAAAAAGTAGCTTCCGCACATACTGCATGACAAAGCAAAGAAAATACTCTCACTATTTGCACAATACAACATGGACAGCACAAGAATAAGTCAACTCCATATGAAAGCTTCCATGATAGATACAAACATAAAGATGGATCTTTTAATAAATCAAATCCCACAGCTAACTGAAATATCTGTTCATACCTGATGCAAAGGAGGTCGAACTTTAGAAACCCTGGCAGATTTTTCAGGAGGCTTACAAACATAATATGCATTCTCAACCAATGTACTGTGCCGTGCATCAAGATTTTTCACATTTTTCAGTCGCATCATTATTTCTATCATGTTTGCCATGCGTATGGTTGTTTCTGGTGATCGATACAAGAAGCGTCCACAGGTTTCAAGCAAATTGCAAGCAACATCAATATTATGATGAGTGAAGTCATCCAAACAGGCCTGGTAATCAAATAAAATTAAGCTTAATCAGTAAAATTAACAGAGAAGGCATCAATATATTAAACTATAACACGATAATTATGACTGCTAGAAGTCATAGTTCAGAAACTATGAAGTTTCCAGATAAATATGTGAAGAATGATCATCTACTTGTCATGCAGCTGAAGATAATTTCTGAAATTCCTCATATATAATTAGTCTAAAGGGTCAAGATGACATCATCAATGATCATAGTTATCAAAAGATAAAACAATGGAAAAGAAACCAACAAAAGTAACAACACCATTGCCAGTGAAACTCTGGAATGTAACATGATCCAAACCAAAGTACGATTCTCTAGAATAAGTGGAGAGTAAAGAAGAAAATCAAAGATCTGAACTTATTCAAAGGACAGATACGCAAAGCGTTACCACATCAGTTTCACACCTATCATTCAAACTTCAACCAGTTTTGGTTGCTCACTTTTTATTACTAGGTTTTACCATTCTGCTTCATTATTAAATTGGTAAACGCATAATATCTTCACTTCAGGCTAGGTTGCAACCAAGTATTTATTAAATTAGAGGCTTAAAACACCATAAACTGCGTCTATTGTCAGTGGTTATTTGTTCACAGCACTGGAGATTTGTATATTTAAGTTTTAAACATTACTACTAAGTTTACATTCACTTTTTACTATTTAGTAAAAACTAAAAATGTTTAGCTTTAAAATAAGCTGATTTGCATGCTCAAAAGAAGAAGAGAGGCAATACCATTAAATTAAGCTTTCACATTGATTAATGCAAAGCTGTTGCCTCGACATCACAGATTTTAGTCAATGTTTTGCAATTGTTCCACATTCTACTTTGCATTTTCCTTCTTTTATTTCCATTCTTTCTTTGTCATTTTTTTAAACAAAGCTTCTTATATTACATTAAAAACACACGTCTCTTACAAAAAATGTTTCATTTCAGAGCCAAAGGCTGGATAAAATTGTTTTGTTCCTTGAGAGCTGAAGACTTGAATAAGAAGAATGCTTCTGATAAAAACGAGGAATGGGGTATGAAGCTCGCGCCATGCTGCAGGTATGAGCAGCATTTATCGATAGGCACTTCTAAGGCATTCAGCCCAAACAAATACCCATGACAATGAACATGTTTGCTTTCAGTTTGCTCAATATTTTGCTGATGTTGATGTTAACTTTGTACCTTGGAAAGTGTTCCCCTAGGTAACTTTAGCCTTAGTCACTTAAAAGGGGAAATAAAATGACCCTTGCATTAAATGGCTTAAGTGGAGCATTTAATTTGACTTTAGAAAGTAAAGTCACTTTTTGATCAATTTAAGTGGGTGAGTGAAATTAATATTTATGAGAAATAAATGTGAGCATTTAATATCATCCACCGATCTAATCTAATCTCCACCATTAGATTAGATGAACCCTAGGGTTCTCTCAAAAAGACAAGGGAAGGTCATTTTCCTCACTTTTGCAGATTGAAGTGAAGGAGAGAGCTGAGAGAGAGTTTCCATTTTTTCTGAGAAAGAGAAAAAAAAATTGCAACACGCAAATCAAGGGAAAGAACAGCAACAGAAAGGGCACAGAAATCGAGGAGAGGACAGCAGCATTTATTGCTAGTCCATACTGTCCATACGGTACAGTTTTCGAAGCAGCAAGCACGATTTTCGAGGCATATTTCTAGGCATGATTTTCAAGAAAAAAATATGGGCACGGATTTCGAGGTACATACAAATAGTCCATACGATACATCCGTACAACGTCACGGAAATCGAGGCAGGAAACAGACAAAATCTAAGTTTGATTTTTCCTATTTGGCACAAAAAATGAGGCAGAAATTTTCTCTTCCAAGTTGAGATAAGTTGCTATGAAAATTTCTGAGTTTTGCTGTAAATTTCCTGATAAAAAAATCTCTCTGACTGGTTTTCCCCTTTGCAGGTTTTTCCAGGGCCATTGGCAAAAAATTTCAGTCCTGTGTGTTGAACGGCGTATATTTTTTTATTTTCTGTCCATAAAAAAGTGAAGTTACAGCAGTGTTAGTAAATCTGGAATTTATGTTTATTTCCAGCATTTAAATTTTTGGGTTTGCAATAAACTGAGACAAATTTTTTAACTTTTAACCGGAGGGTGAAACTTGTGAAAAATCTACATGGTATCAAAGCTGAGTGGGGCAGAAAACTAAATATTTGCAAACTGAAATTCATTTCCAAAATTCAAAAAAACTTTTGTGACAGTAGTACATTTTTGTTGAAACTTGTTCTTTGAGAAAAATTACTTCCGTTGAGTTGAGAACTGAGGATAGGTTGGATGGGGCAGCAAACTTTGTCTCATGGAATGCCCGGATATTACTTGTGTTGAGGGAGAATGAGTTGTGGGAGGAGGTAGTCAGAAACACTACAGTAAATCCCATTGCTATTCCTACTGCTACCGATGCTGTAGCATATTCAGCCTTTAATAAGAAGGATATTAAAGCCATGAGGATTATCTTGGATGTTGTTAAAGACCATGTTATACCTCACATTTCAGTGAAGGATCAAGCACATGAGATGCGGAGTGCTTTGACAAGATTGTTTGACAGTTCCAATGAGAATAGGAAGATGGTTTTGAGAGAGAAATTGAAGAGTATCAAATTGGTTAAAGGAGAGGTTTGTATGGCTTATCTTACTAGGATCTCGCAGGTGAGAGATGAGCTTCTATTTGTTGGGGTGGTTGTTACTGGTCCTGAGCTAGTGTGGACAGCCTTGAATGGGGTGACATCACCTTGGGCTATGTTTGTACAGGGTTTGGTGGCTAGAGAGAACTTACCATCATGGGTCAGGATCTGTGATGATTTTGTTCAAAAGGAGAATGAAAGGGGTCTTTTGCAGTACAGTGGTTCGACTAGTAGGAAGGATGAGGAGGATGTGGCATTGACAGCAAAGCAAAGAAGAAGAACAAGAAGGGTCCCAAGAAGGGTGGGGCCAAACAACAGGATGGGCAGAAGAAAGATCTAAGCACTGTAAATGCTTTGCATGTCACAAGATGGGACACTATGCTGGGCAATGTCCAAACAAGAAGAAGAAGCAACAGCATATAGCAGCTTCAGCGGAGGTCAATGACTTTGCCGCAAGATTTCAGAGTGAGTTTTCATTGTGCACTGGGCATATTGAGAGAGAGAGAGCATCCATTCTCACCAATGCGGATGTTGATAGACCGAGGGCGTTTTCCCTGGTGACAGACCATTCCTACAGTGCATCTACTTCCAGCACTTGGTATATTGATAGCGGAGCCTCGAGCCACATGACAGGTGCTCGTGAGATGTTCTCCAAGCTTTCACAGACCGAGACAGATGTGGAGGTGGTGTTGGGAAATGACTCAGCAGTCAGAGTTATTGGGTGTGGGACCATTTCCTTTCAGAGGGAGTACATGAGTCCCATGGTGTTGAGAGATGTATTGTATGTACCTAGGCTGAAGAAGAACCTAGTGTCAGTTTCCATGATCAAGGATCAGGGTCTTGCGGTGTCCTTTCTAGACGGACATGTGCATATGTTTCCCAAGACTGCAGGACCATCTGCTTCAGTTGCTATTGGATTTAGATGCGGGAAACTGTATAGGCTCTTGTTTCAACCTCAGCATGCCTTGGCACATAGCAGTGCCAGTGAGCTTTGTGAGAATTGGCATAGGAGGATGGCTCACTTGCATCGTCCATCCTTGGGGTTGTTGAGACAGATGGTTACAAGTTTACCGGAGTTCAGCACAGGGCAGAGTGATGTGTGCAGGGGGTATGCTTTGGGAAAGTACACCAAGACTGTTTTTCCAAGCAGCGATAGCAAGTCGACAGGGGTCCTTGAATTGATACATTCAAATTTGTGCGAACCGATGTCTTCTGTTTCCTTGAGAGGATACAAGTATTATGTGACATTCATTGATGACCATTCTAAGAAGACCTGGATCTACTTTCTGAAGAGAAAGAAGTCCGAGGAAGTCTTGCAAAAGTTGCAAGAGTTCAAAGCTCTTGCGGAGAACCAAACAGGGAGGAAGATCTGATTTCTTAGATCGGATAACGGGGGTGAGTATATCTCCAAGGATTTTGATGGATTTTGCATACAGGAGGGTATCAGGAGACAATTGACAATTATGCATACTCCAGAGCAGAATGGAGTTGCAAAGAGGAAGAACAGGTCCATTGTTGGAGCACCCAGAGCTATGTTATATGTGTCAGTTTTTCAAGCATATATATATTCGAGCAAAGTGTTTACTGTTCTTTTACTTTTCTTCCTCTTTAAACAAAACTTAGATCTTTAAACCAACAGATAGATGAACACTTGAAATGATAACCAGCAGTAGAAGAAGTACATAAATAAGATCTCACACATGCACAAAAATTTACCCTGGAGAAACCCAATATGGGATAAAAACTCCAGCAAACAATCTTCCTTTATTGCAAATAATATGTAAGATCGAAATACAAACTTTCCACCATGAAATATGCTTGAGAGAGTGACTGTAAGACCAACTAGACACCAAGATACTTTGCTGCCCTCTAAC
>LPNX010203363.1:605050-623731 GCA_001517045.1 Pseudotsuga menziesii | reverse complement strand
CAGGATGTCCTGACTGTCCTGTATCCAATCCTTAGCCTTAGGAGCCCTGCTATCTCCAAATGCCAAATCTGCATAGTCCAAGGCCTCATAACCATATAATAGCTTAAAAGGAGTCATCCTAATAGACATGTGATAAGTAGTGTTGTAGCAGTACTCTCCTAGGTGTAGCCATTTGATCCATGTTCTCTGTTGCCTTACTACGTAGTTCCTAAGGTAACCTTCGATCCACTTGTTGACTATTTCTGTTTGCCCGTCACTCTGGGGGTGATAGCTCGTACTAGTAGCTAGTTCAGTCCCCACCAATCTGAACAGTTCCTGCCAAAAGGCACTTGTGAACCTGCTATCCCGATCACTGACAATGGTCTTAGGCAACCCGTGTAACCTGAAAACTTCCCTGAAAAATAACTCCGCCACCTGAGCTGCCGAGTAGTCTGATGGTATCGAGAAGAAGTGTGCAAACTTGGTCAGTCTGTCAACTACCACATATAAACAATCCCGCCCTTGGACCTTGGGCAAGCCTGTAATGAAGTCCATGGAGATGCTCTCCCACTTCTGTTCTGGAATCGGTAGTGGCTGGAGTAGCCCTGCTGGATGTGTGTTCTCAACCTTGTTCTGCTGACAGATGCTACATTCCCGGACATGCTGCATAATTTCCCCCTTGAGGCCCTTCCATGAGAACCTCTCTATGATCTGCCTGTAGGTCTTTAAGAACCCTTGATGCCCTGACAAAGGAGAGTCGTGAGCTGCCTGGATGATCTTCTTCCTCAATGTGGATTCTGGCACGAGATATATCATGTTTTTGTCGTAGATGATGTCATCCACAATCCTGTACCTGTCATCCTGGATTTGCCCGTCCAATAATTCGCAAGCGAATTTATTTTTGGAGTATTCCACTAAGAGCAATGCCCTCCAGTCCGTGGATATACTACTGAGAGATAATGGGGCTGGACGCCTAGATAATGCATCAGCTACTACATTAGTCTTACCTTTCACGTACTCAATCTCGAAATCGTAGGCTTGAACCTTGCTGACCCATTTCTGCTGTCGCTCATTCAGTTCCTTCTGCTCCAAGAAATACTTGAGGCTGTTATGATCTGTTTTAATTTTGAACTTACTGCCCACAAGGTACTGTCTGAATTTTGTGAGAGCATGCAAGATAGCTAGCATCTCTTTGTCATATATGGAATAATGGCGCTCGTAGTTCTTCAGTTTACGGCTCTCGAATGCAATAGGGTGATGATTCTGCATCAATACTGCTCCTAACCCTTCTCCTGAGGCATAACATTCTACTGTAAAGGGTTGTGAGAAGTCTGGCAATGCTAACACTGGGCAAGAGCTCATGATAACCTTCATCTCCTCGAAAGTTTTCTGCGCTAAGTCTGTCCAAGTGAATGCCCCCTTCTTGGTGAGATCGGTGAGGGGTGTTGCAAACTGGGAGAATCCCTTAACGTACCGCCGGTAATATGTGCACAGACCTAGGAACCCTCTCAATTCTGTCACTGTTTTTGGCGCAGGCCAATCTCTGATAGCTCGGATTTTCTCCATGTCCACCTGTACTCCTTCTGCATTGATCACATGTCCTAAGTACAGCATTTCCTTCATGCCAAACTCACACTTGGACATTTTCGCGTAAAGCGACTGTTCTTCTAAAATACTCAACGTCTCGTCCAGGTGTTTCAAGTGCTCTTCCCATGTTTTACTGTAAACCAAGATGTCATCAAAGAAGACAAGTAGAAACTTACGTAGCTGTGCCCTGAAGGTGTGGTTCATGCACGACTGGAAAGTAGCTGGAGCGTTGGTAAGCCCGAAAGGCATGACCAAAAACTCATAGTGCCCAAAGTGACAGCGGAAGGCTGTTTTGGGGATGTCCTGGTCCCTTACCCTGATCTGATGGTACCCCGAGCGAAGATCGATCTTGGAGAAGTATTGAGCTCCCTGAAGTTCATCCATGAGTTCGTCAATCCTGGGAATGGGATACCTGTTCTTGATGGTCTTTTTGTTAAGTGCTCGATAATCGATGCACATACGCAGAGTGCCATCCTTCTTCTTAACCAGAACTACTGAAGATGCAAAGGGGCTAGAACTGGGTCGTATGTAACCAAGCTCCAGTAATTCCTTGATGGTTTTCTCAATCTCATCTTTTTTCCTCTTGGGATGCCTGTAAGGAGTGGTGATGACGGCTTGTGTCCCCTCCTCTAGCTCGATGATGTGCTCAAAGCCCCGGTCTGGTGGTCTGCCTGATGGAAGGTCCTGAAAAACCTTTTCGTGTTTCTGTAGCAAGGCCTGAATGTCACTGGGGTGTTGTGAGCTGGTCTCTGGAGGTTTCCTGAAGGTGACAAAACATTCTGCAGCCCATTCTATATCATCATGTCGAAGCACTGCCTCCATTCTCTGTGACGAGACCGGTTTTGGGGATAAGTGTTCATGCCCCTCAAAACTACCCGTTTGCCATCTGGCCCCTGAAACTCCATTTCCATTGCCCTGTAATCTGTAGTTTATTTTCCTATAGAGTAAAGCCACTGAACACCCAATACCACATGAGTATCCGCTACATCTACTACATAGAAAGAGTCTGTCATCTGATAGTTACCCAAGGCAACATTCAGTTTTGGGATCCAGTAGTTGCACTCCATGCTGGAGTTCCCGGCTACTGCTACAGTGAATCCCTCGAACTTCTCGGTCTGAATACCTCGTTTGGCTACCCAAGCGGAGTCAATGAAATTGTGGGTGGCTCCCCCATCAATCAGAACTCCTACTCTGTGACCCTGCACTACTCCCCTGACCCTGAGAGTATGGAATCTCGGTACTCCAGACAATGTAGCAATGACTCCCTCTGGTGTATCACCCTGGTGTGATTCCTCTTCTGTGGCCTCCTGCTCATCGTCGTCCTCGTCACTATCTGAATACACCTCAATGTAATGTGCCTTCGCCTTCCCTGTGCATCTGTGTCCTGGTACCCATGCTTCCTGGCAGGTGAAGCATAGCTTCTTCCTTCTCAAATCTTTCCTGGTGTCCTCATCTAACCAGGTTTTCTTGGGCACATCCTGTTGGAAAGGTTTCCTGTCCTTGTCCCTAACAAGAAAATTGGTTTTCATAGGGAATTTGTTTTTGGGAACTGAATCCTGAAGATCCCTTGCCCTGCTAATAGCATCCTGCAAAGTGAGGGGTTTGTAGGTTTTCACCCATCCCCGTAGTGGCTCTATGAGGGCCTCAGTGAATAACATAGTCAGTCTGCTCTCTGACACATCTGTTACCATAACGGCTAGCCTCTGAAACTCTGAAATGAATGATTCTGCGCTACCAGTCTGCTTGAGTTGAGCCAACTCCCTGAAATGGATCTCTGGATCTTTCCTGTCGAACCTCTCCATGAGTTTCTGAGTGAACTCACCGTAAGAATGTATGGTGTTGTGACCCAGTGTCACCAGTCCGTGGTACCACCATTCGTGAGCTTCTCCGTCCAAGTGAAGTGTAGCCAACTTAATGGCATCTGTCTCTGTCATGGGGTTGAGCTGGAAATAGGTATCCAACTTTTGGACCCATGTTCTCGCTGATCCTCCGCGAGTCCCATCAAAGTTTGGGATGGTTAACCTACCCAAGGTTTTCTGCAGCTCATAGTTGTGATTGAAACCCTTGTTGAAATTCCTGGGCCTGTTCCTGCTCTTCATGTTGCAGAAGTCGGAGAAAAACATAGCAGCATGAAAATCATCTCCTAAGTCTGTGTACTCTTGCAAATAAGCCCCATAAAGCTCGCTGGGCTCTACCTGCATGACCGGGCCCCCTACTGTATCTGCCAAGAAGTGAGGCATGGTAGGCCTGATAGTAGGTCTGCTGTATATGTGGGGAGTGTTCTGGATGTTGGTGTATGCCATCTTTCCGCTGCCGCTGGAAGATCCTCGCTCTACCGATGAAGGGGGGGTACTGCTGATACCTGGTTCCGGTTTCGCTGACAGTCTACTGATTGCATTGAGGACTTCTTTTTGTCCTTTCGCTATGTCTTGCAATGCAAGGACCAAGTTGCGAAAGTCCATCCGATCCTCCTCATCTCCCGTTCCTTTTCCCCTATCTGCATGAATACCTGTCTGTTCCATGTCGGAATTGGTATCCTCTAGCTGGATATCTTCAAAGTCTCCTGTGTATCTACTCTTCATGCGGACTAACTAAACTACTCACAAGCAATAGCAAATAACCATTTACTATCAAGTCCCCTTTGCAAAAACCTTTGCAAGGGGCATCTATGGATGTAAAAATAAATAGACCAAACAATCAACTGTTTTACTTCAAGCTTGAAAAGAAGAGACCAAACACCCAAAAAAAGATAGAGATCATCCAAAGATTTACTTCTATTAGGCCCAGCTAGGGCAAGATTCAATACAATGAGAGCCTCTAGGGCTTGAGCAAAGCTTGAGAAAACGTGAGAGAAGAAGAGGAGAGAATTTGGTAGCATAACCTTAGCATGAGAAAATCGTGTTGAGTGAGGGTGAAGAACCCTCCTTATATAGGAAAAATACAAAACCTCTTGGATCCAAAACCCTCTTGAAAACGACCGTGTATTAGGGTTTTAGCCTTCCCCTTTGACTTGAGCTTGCTCTCCTCCAATAAGAAACAAGGGCACCTCCCTTTAATTGAGAAAAATAATTAAAAAAAGAAATCTAGGGTTGGCAACCTCCCTTTGGTTGGCTTTTTAGGCTTGAGGTTTTCCCTTTAGGAGTGGTTTCTTCCCGCATGTGGTCCCCTTCACACTAGCGACCCCCCTCTTAAGTGGGTTTCCACCTTGTGTAGACCCCCTTTGACTTAATTTTTTATTTTTCCTAAGTAAATACGAGGGGCACCCCACTTAGGGGATCTTCAAAATTTTGTTTTGACCATGGGGGGGTGTTACTCAAAAATAAAAATTGACTATGCCTAGCCAACCCCAAAACTTAATTACCATGGCCTTATTTGATTTTTTCCCTCAAAATCAAATAATTTAATTTTTCACCCTAAATTAATTTCCTAGGAAAAAATTACCTTGTCTTAACCAAAATTGATCTAACTTCCTAACCCCTTGTCAGAATGACATGGGACTTGAACCTATGGCTTAGGGGGTGTGATACAATTTTTATTTGCATTCATAACCCCTATTACAAAATGCCAAGGATCAAGAAAATAAATTATTACATCAAAACTTAATTAATTAACCACCCAATGGTAAAGTTAATTAATTAGAAAAAAATTAAAATTAAAATCCTAACGAAATTCCACAAGACTACAATATATGGCTAGCATGGTCATGGACAATAACTTGAAACCTTAGCTACCCTATGGGCTTGATTATCAAAACGCCAATTCACCACTTTGGAGGATTGGTGAGTGAAAAACCCAACCAATTAAAATTGTGAAACAACAAAATTAACTAGAAGGGGAAAAAACAATCAGTGAAGAGGACTTCCCTGATAATAAATTCCATGGTGACATCCTTAAAAGAATGAGCCATGCTGACATATAAAATTACAATAGTTATCCCACGCAGGGGAGCGAACATTTCGTGTACAAAGGGGCAGAAATGCCTTGTTGAGTGAAAAATCCCTAGTCAATATAGGTGGGAAACACTATAATCTCTCCAGATTTGCTATATTATAGGGCATTTGGGCACGGCAATTTTCCATGCACTTTTTATTCAGTCTTTTGCACATCATTGAGTGTATGAACAACCACCTAGTAGTAAAGAACCGTAGAATATCAGTTTGGGATATTACACTCGAGGTCCCTCTTAACAAACCATTCCATGAGCCTCTGTGTGAAATCATTGTATGAAGTGATGGTGTTGTGACCCAGTGTCACTAACCCATGGTACCACCCCTCACAAGCCTCGTCGTCCAAATCTAAAGTAGCAAATTTAACGACATCCATCTCTGTCATAGGGTTTAGTTGTGTTATCACATATACATGTTGCAGCTAGGCTACCTTGATGCAACATACAGACTTGTCTTTTATTCTATTCCATGCTATTTTTCACATGGGGTATTAGCATGGATCTTTACAGCTTCAACCATTCTAGAGCCTTGTTCATCAGATCTTCCTTGCCAGGACTGAAATTCAGGAGTCCATTGAGATGCTTTTGGTGATGATCTAGTTCATTGTAGCAAAGCAGCAGATCAGAGTTGGTACACAGTTATAGAGGGGCTTATTAGTTAGAGACATGTATATTTGGTGAGATCAAGTATACACTTCCTTGGTTTGATTTTTCTCTATGATGTATGTCAAACACCTATGCTTATCAAATTAGGATGATTACGATGACCTATGCTTATATCTATTGTTGCTTTAACCTGTGTTATGAGTCATGACTAATCAAGGGACTTGATGTGAAGACTGTTGCTCATGCCATGCTTGTACAAATAGTAAGCCTTAATGCTAGGTTGGTTCCATTTATCACTTGCCCCCGTCCATCCAGTTTCATCCATTGTAAACTTATCCTATGACTTACACTGTTTGAGACTTGTGAGATTGAAGATATTGTCCCCATTTTGACCTCTATATATGATGGATCCCATATTGTTTTGTGTCTCGGCTCAAGTTGTGCAACAAAACTTGCCAAAGCCTTGATCCTTCTGGGCCAGGAGAACCTGCTGGTGTTGGTTCCTAAGTTTAAGCAAGTTGGGTTTTGAAGCCTTGACCTCTCTGGTCGGATTGCCTCGATGTTTGGTCTTAACTGTGGATATTCCCCCTAGTTGTCCGAGAAGTTGTCAGCTAAAACCTGAAGCAATATGTCTACCATCATTACATGCATTATGAGCTATCTGCTATATATTATGAAATGCAAGCCTGCAAATGAAATTGCAAATTGTGTCTTTAGACAAATAAAAAAGGCTATGAAGTGAAATTGATAAAGGCCCAAATAAAGCAATGGATAAACAAATGCTAAATCTAAAGACTGTCGGCCATTTCATTGAAATGGAATGATTAATTCCACACAGAGCCTACAGGTTTTGATGTGAGATGGAGTAAGAGACAGCTAATTCTAAGTGTCGCCTAGGATCTCTTCACAAGGGTCCTAGAAAAGATCCTCACGGAGCTTGATCTTTAGCTTGGATGTGAGTCGTAGACATGATTGTTAAGGTTGGATGGACACTTTTTCAGATCAGCTCATCCAACTGTGAGAAACCACCATTCCCTATTGTTCAATCTATCATGCATATGTCACTTTGGTTATGTGTACTTGTCATTATTGGGATAAATCACAAAGTCAAAGTCAGTTAAATGGCATTACCCTTTGCCTCAACCTTGTTGTCCATTCTCACCCGGCAGTAGCACATTGTTTACCCTTTGTAAGTATGGCATGGACAAGCATACTTCCAGAAAAGTTCCAAGATCCTTCAGAAGCACATGTATATCTTACTATTGTTATTATTATTTGTCACCATGATTATGAATAACTGATTTAAGCTTGGTTTTGATATACATTATTGGATCATTTCTTACCCTGGTTGCTTACAGGATCATATTAATACAATATCTAACCTTGATTTTGGGTACTTTGACCCGGTCAACCTAGTTAACCAAGTCAAGCACGGTTCCCAAGGCAGTGACTCAAAAAACATGGTCTATATTTGTTCCAGACATGCCCACAACCAATACTACGGTTTCAGTTTTGAGAGTTTGGCCCCAGTTCTCCTGATAAGTGATTATTATCACTTAATTATTGGCCAAATGATCAAACTTTATTCCAGATGGCAGTATGTTTGGTTCTCCTAGAGAAAAACATTGTTCCAAGGGGTATGAGTAGTCACTCATACCATTCTTCTATGTCTCCAGATCATCCAGAGCAGTCAGTTTGCACCCTAGGTAGAGTTATGGTGGTTTTATCATTTTCCAGAGATTGTTACAGTAAAAATGAACTAGAGAAATCACTGAAAAAATCGATTTGGCCTCCTGTGTCAATGAAATGGCTTGGAATTTTGACTAAATGATGTGTCTCAGCATCCTAGGCAGTCCTTCAGCAGTTTCTAGTCAGCAGTTGTCTGGGTTATTTTTTTATCTTGGCTCAACCAGTGAGGAAAACTCCCCAAGGGGCGCCCCTTCTACTTGGTTAATGATGTATTGTATTGTTATATCATGTATTATGAAGTTGTAAAGGGCCCCCTCCTATGTATTATCATGTCACATCTTATGTTATATTGTGACTTTCACCTAGGATAGGTGTCATTGAGTAAAGTGCGCCCCCTCTTTTGACTAGGTCACTTGATCCATGTTTTGATCTATGTATTGTTGATCTCCATCATTGATGATGTTTTAATCTCAACCATTGGATGTAAAAGTGAGTTAGGGTTTGCGTCTCTCTCAAACTATTTAAGAGAGGTGCTCCCCCATTGTATTCATGAGCTTTGGCACCGGAAGTTGAATAAAGAGAATTTTGTCTCAAATTATTCTTTTGCGTATCTTGTGCGTGATTTGATGATCTAATGATTGACATTACTATTCTTTTATACTGAGTCTTATTCAGGATACATCTTGCATTTTTTCCTTTACCCACTTCATCGACAGGAGAGGAGGCGTGCTAAGAGAGAGAGAGAGGGCATTTTTGTGGGGAAACTTACCATCATCCCGGCTCATAGCTGTTCGGTTCAGGGAGTATCTCTTTCTCTGTGATTTTTTACTTCCTATCTTTCTTGTATTTTGGAGATCTCATTTGTTTGCCTTATCATTTGATTTTCTCTGATTTGGCAGGTTGAAGGAGGCGCTAGGGTGACTGGTTGTGGCTCAACTACAACAAGATCTTCTTCTAAAAGGATCATTTTCACAAGAAAATGGCATTCTTCATTGTTTCTAAAGTCATCTACAATATCTAGGTACGTCTCGCAGGTAATTTCTCCTTTTATTTTCTGCATGCATTGGCCCATCATTTCCATAACTATAAAACCCTCATTTCGTAGATTTGTAGGTTATGGTTTGCAGTGAGCTATAAAACATAAAACCCACTTTGGAATAAACATAAAACACCTAAGTTTCAATTTTCATCATCATTGAACTCCATTTGCCCATCCAAAGCATTGGCCTGCTTTTTAGGGGAAAATGCCCTCCTTGGGAGGAGTGGGTATTTCAGAAACCGTAAACTGGGTATTGTTGGTTTTTCTTTTATTTGCCTAAACTTACATCTAATAATCAATCCGAGTATCGCTTAATTTCATCGGTTTGCCCTAGATCCCAATTTTCTGCATAAAACCCTAGGGTAAAATTAGGGCTTTTCACCTAGATACTCAAAATCTCTTAGTAATTGTTTAAAACTCTAATTAACTATCCCACTAAGAGATTGCACCAAGTTTCCTAGGTTCATCTATTCATTTTCCTTATTTTAGGGTTTTCTTGGTCATAGGGACACCCCCTGGGCTCTGTATTTTCACCAGGTCTAAAGAGTTGATGTCCTTGACTGGTGTGACATCTGAGTTCTTTCGGAAGTCTTGGATATTGTAGGTGGAGACTTTAGTTGCCTTTCCTTTGTCTTCCTAAATAGGATCACCTCACGGGGCAACTACAAGATTCATGATAACAAGTTGAAAATAAGTATCCAACTTCTGGACCCATATTCTCGCCGAACAACTGTGAGATCCGTCAAAATTAGGAATGGTCAACCTCCCTACAGCCTTCTGTAATTCATAGTACTGAGTAAACCCTCTGTTAAAATTCCTTGGTCGGTTCCTGCATTTCATATTGCAAAACTTTGAGAATGGCATAGCTGAGTGGAACTCATCTCCCAAATCCTTGTATTCCTATAGATATGCCCCAAATGGTTCACTAGGTTCAGCTGGTATGACTAGTCTTGTGATGGAATTTTCCAAAAAGTGAGGCATGGCAGGTCTAGAAGGCTTATTCTATATGTGAGTGTTTTGCATATGAGTGTATGCATGTTTCCCACTACTCTTGGTGGATCCTCTATCTCGCGATGAAATTGGTAGATTGTTTTGTCCCTGCTTTGGCTTAATAACCAACATGTTCATAGCATGTAACATCTCTTTTTGTCCCTTAGCTAACTCATTTAAGGCACTAACCAGACTCTAGAACACCATCCTGTCTTCATCTTCCCCAGTTCCCTTTCCTCTATCACAGTGTATCCTTGTTGTGTCCATGTCTGAATTTGTTTCTTCCAATTTAACCAGACTCTAGAACACCATCCTGTCTTCATCTTCCCCAATTCCCTTTCCTCTATCACAGTGTATCCCTGTTGTGTCCATGTCTGAATTTGTTTCTTCCAATTTAATCTCTTATAATTCTGGATCCTCTGTGTACCTGCCCTTCCTTCTTCTATAAGTCGCAAAAGTAGTGTCTTCTAGATTCATTTATTTTTCATGTTCAAGCCCAAACTTGGCGAGGAACATGCTCTGATACCACTGTAATATCCCAACTGATATTCTATCCTTATACCGGAAGGTAATCATGATTTGTTTGCAGGTTTATATGTTTCAAGTGTGTATGATAAATAATTTGGTTTGCATGCAAAATAGGTTACGTTCCCAAAACCATAAATATGACAAATATGGAGATAAAATAGGAAATAGGCTTCACTAAGATTGTAGTAACATACCAATATTTATGGATGTGACAGTTCTTCAGTATAAAAGAGACATGCATGCCATGCATCAACTATAGCCTCAAAAACATGTTGTTGCTTCCAAAAGATTCGCCCATGCAAGGAAAATGTCCCCTCTTTGTATGATGATCTTCTCGTAACTGCATCAATACTTGACAGATGGGGCTGAGACTTTCTAGACCTGGTAGTATATCTTTCCTGGAAATTCTGGTGGACACATGCACAACTTCTGACCTCTTTGTATGATCATTTTCTCATAACTGCTTCAATACTTGACGGATGGAGCTGAGACTTTCTAGACCTGGTAGTATATCCTTCCTGGAGATTCTAGTGGACACATGCACAACTTCTTACCTCTCCAAGTCTAGTAACAAATTGTTCTCTTCAGAGGGGATGACACCCTTGTCTCCCACGTGTTTTGCTTGTATCTTTCCCGGGTGTGCAATCAATAGCCTACTGAGCCCCCAATATAGTGATATGCCCCTTCCGAGAAGAATGGAAGTGACATGCGGAGAAAATAGGAAATCCTTGGATCAATACGACTTGTTCTATGGATCTCCAATGCGCCTCCAATAGTAAAACATGACCCCTATGATAGCTTATTACTTTGTATGCTCGATATCTGAAAGACACTGAATGCTTTGCAATACTGATGATAGATATGAGTGACCTTACCACAAAGTGTTTAGGGCAAATAGGTTTCACTACCGAAAACGCATGTTAATTGATGGCTCACGCCCTCAACCCCAATTTGTTGTTGTGGCTATTGCTCTCGAAACCAATCTCCAAAAGTGAATAATGATAATAGATACCTTTTTGGTTTAACTTGTCTTCTTTTAAATCTTTCAGTGTTTGCATGACTAAACTTTTGCATCCATGCAATCTAATTGCCCAATGTCACATGCAAGGTGTAATAAGGCCCGCATGCTCCGCATGCTTTTTGATATCTGCTCCGATGGCCTTCTTTAATATATTGAAGACCTAATGTTCCAGTCTGCTCCCGGTATTAAATGTCCTCAGTCAATTCCCTTTTCCTTGATACTCGCTCGAACATATGGGAATTAAATAGGTTACCAGATTTCTCAAATGCTTAGTTAGAAGAGCAAATTACACCCTGGCATACCAACATAGAGTGTAGCATAAATGACTAGCTGAAGAAATGGACTCCCATGAGTAGTAGGCCAAGTATGGGTACCGATCCCACCCCTTCGCGAAGTTGACGACACTTCAAATGTAATGTAGGAGTGAGACATCTGGATACGGATTTCTCCGTAACACTTGGATTCGGTGTTTCAACGTGACTACCCATTACCATGTCACATCATGTGGAGAACAACCCAGGAGTAACTGCCTGCGTCTTCGCACATGCGTGTATGCCCGCCATCGAACCAACAATTAGGAGGCTTAATTACGTCACCAATGTGACTACCTACTTCATCCTTGTGAGTGTAGTACGGGAGCACAAATTACGCCATCAAAGTAACTACCCATAAGTGGAGACCCACCCAAGAGCACAAATTACATCACTAGGTGACTACCTAGGTCTCTCATGTGCTATGTCATTCACTACTCTGTCTTTCAAGGAACATTGATTTGGAAAAACCCAAGCTTGTCCCTAAAGTACTCAAACTTCACTCTTCACAAAGGCTTGGTCAATACAGTAGATATCTGCTTGTCTGTCACCACATATTGGAGCTTCATTGCTCGTCTCTGTACCATATCTCTATTGTGGTAACCGATCTCAATGTGCTTCGACTTGTCATGAAACATCGGGTTCTAGGACAACTTCACACAACTCTGGTTGTTGCAAAAAATACAAGTCACCTCTACCTCGAGATCAAACAATCTTGCAAGTAGCTTCCGAAGCCACACTGTCTCACAACTAGGTAAACAAGTTGCAATATACTCAACTTCAGTTGTACTCAGTACCACGCTCGTCTACTTCTTGCTAAAACATGAAATCATGCCAGACCCCAAACTGAAGTAGGATCTTCAAGTGCTCTTCCTATCTGTGACACTACCGGCCCAATATGAATCAGCATAATCATGTAGGTTAATCTTTTGATCTGTTGCATATTTGAGCCCATAATTAATCGTACCCCTCAGGTACCTCAACACATGCTTTGTTGCAATCAGGTGAACACATCTCAGCTCTACCATGTACTGATTCAATGTGTTCACCGCAAAGCATATATCTGGCCTCGTGTTCGTCAAGTACATCAACAAACCATTCGTTAAGTACATTAATGAACCAATCATCTATCTATAAGTTGTGGCATCAACTGTCTCTAAAGTAGTATCACACAGCAACTTTAAATTCGACGCCATTGATGTAGTCATGCCCTTGTAATCCATCATCCTGAATCTCTTCAAGATCTCTATTGCATATTTTCCTCGGCTAAGGAAAATCTCATATGAATTATGCCATACCTCAAGACCTAAAAAGTAATGCATCATACCTAGCTCTTTCATCTTGAACTGTACGGCAAGCTTCTCCTATTTTTGCAATGAGCTTCTCGTCACCTGTCAGGAACAGGTCATCAACATACAATAAAAGGATATTTATTTCTAAGTACAGAAAGCAAATGCGCACTCTAAGGAGCTTATTTTCCTACTCTAAACATATCATAATCACAATGTTAAGTAAAATGAAAAATCCAATGTAACCACCTTAGCATTTGATCAAAATTTAAAATTCTTCTCTTGTGTTTGGTTACCAGCCAAAACAAGGATATTTTTAATAGAAAATGCAAACGTGCGCAGATATTCAGGAGGGGTGGGCCGGACGGGAAATCATAGGCATGTAAAACTTCATCAAACTGCCTCCCAAACTGGTATATGCTTCTGCAGGCTTCCTCTATCCAAACCTGGATAGGGCTAATGCAGCTATCTATATGATGAGGAAGATCAACAACTCCATCATACATATCAAAAGGGCTTATCAGTGGGTAACTCTCTAAGTAAGCCCTAGGATGCTTCAAATCATGAGGAACCTCTGAATGTGAAGATGTAGGCTGAGACTCACAATCCATCGACTGAATTGAATCTGACTCTTCAATCCACTGCTTTCCCATGTCTTCACTGCTACCACTTGTGTGTGATTCTGAATGATCATATGAGAAATCTACATGATTCTTTTTCATACCAAGATCTCCATGGCATCACACTCCTAGATACACTCATCCTCATTTTCACTATATTCTTCTTCAAAAGATCTGATTTCAAAAATGTTACAAGGGAATGAACTTTCCAAAATCTCATCACCATGAGGAGAACATGGAGGAGTGTCATCATACACCATATAAACCTCATCATAATTATCTTTAAAAGTTTATGTGATGGTTTCTGCTTGAGGTAAATCTGGAATACACATGTGATCATTCTCGCTGAAACAATCCTGAGGATATTTTAAGTCTTTAGTAGTTTTTATCATGGCTTAGTGAAGAGGACCTTCAATAAAATTTTCAATCAAGGGACCTTCATCAATATCTTCAATGGGGTCACTTGGGGTATTCTCCTCAATGGGTTCCTCTAGCTTATCCACATCCCCTCCATATTTTCTGTTGATGTGACATGAGGATGGTATTACCAACTCTTTTGTACCATAGTTGGATTAGCTGAGGAGCCGTCAGTTGACAAACATGATAAATGTTTGTTCCTAGTGTATCAGATGATCCGCCTTTGTGTCTAGCCAGTTTTGGCTAGTCAGTTTTTGTTTTGAATAATTATGACCATGGCCCCGCGGGGTTTGTAATAAAATGTGCTAGTAGGGTGTTTTGAGTGGTTCGGTCTCCTAAGACGTAGAATTTCAACTAAGGTATTCCAGAGAGTTTTTTTCCCTTGACAATTATGCTTTGCCTATAGCCGAGTATAATTGACAAGGTTTTCTCCCGCTTCCTCCAAAGCTGGAATGCCCGATTTAGAATTTTGGGCCTTGGGGGGTTATTAGAGCCCAACTGAGTATATATAAACCTACTAGACATTGTTCGAATAGACTATGGTCATGTCCTAAGTCACTAGGACCCTCATAAAAAATTTGAAAAGAATTTTACCAGACGCGTCAAATTTTTAATTTTTAATTTTTTTAATTTTTATTTTTTTAATTTTTTAATTTTCCCTAAGTTTTTAATTAAATTTTTCCATAATTTAAATGGAAAAATTCAAGTTGTAATAAGTTAGTCATCCGGAACCTGAATTCAGTGATTGAAGGCTCTAACCTTAAGCTGAAAACCATTCATGATCAGCCAGCCAGCCAGATCCAAGTTTCAGATCATCATTCGGCCACATAACTCATATTTTCTCAAAAAAGTCAGTTTTGGGGAAAATATTGATTAATTAATTAAAATGATTATTTTGGAGAAAATCCAAATCTCTCCAAATTAGTCTGAATTCAGCGAAATGAAATGCAAAATGACATGGCATCAGGCATTAGTGATGATTGGAGTTAACAAAACTCAGCTTCAGTCAGCATTCAGTGAGCATTAAAGATATATTCAGTTAGCAGTCTTGTCATCTCCAGCTAAGCTCAGGAATTGGATGATTTGGAAGGCTGGGATTGGTGTGATGACAATTACGGAGCTGGAAATAAAAGACAGGCAGTGTTTGGTGCAAACCCTAAGGGTTTGGGCACCTATCATCATCAGTTAGCTCCTTCAACCCTCACGCCTCCATCCAGTGCTCACACCCCTCTCTCCTTGACAGTTGCGCCCTCACACGTGTGGACTCTCAGGTGGTTGGGTTTTGATGATTTAGGTTTGGAGTGGGGGCGCCTTGCCTAGGCGGAGGCCTCCCCTCACTCTTAACTCTTCATCTTTAGGTTTGGGCTCTAAGTTGTGTGTCGAGCCGGTTAGGTCAAGGTTTTCGGTTTTAGGGTTTTGGTCTTCATTCATTGTATAAATAGAGGCTCTTTCAGCTCTATCAGGGTGGATATTTTGTGTAGAGAAACTCTGGTGAAACTTTGTAAATGCTTGTTGCTTTTATGCAACCATTGGAATAAAATTAAGGCTTTGGAGGCTCATATGGTGTGACATTGTGGATGATTGCACTTGATGGATGAGGTGATGTTGTTTTAATTCTTCTAATTCCTGTCTATTTGTGATTATGAATCTATGCTTTAGAAGGCTTCTGTAAGCACATAAGAACAGGTATTTGTGATTTGCAAGTTAGCTGTATATTGATTTACTTTTAGAAATTGAAAAAGAGCATTGTTTTATTTAGTTATATTTCCTGCTACTTCTTTATTTCAATTTGTGAACAATACATGATCTAATCCTTTGTTTGGCAAGTCTATGAGTTTTTATTTTGCAGATCATTCCATCTAAATAAGCAGAAGTTCGAGCTCAGCTGCATCTTCTTCTCTTGGAGTCAAGTACACATTTCCGGTAATTGCATGCCTTACGAGATCCAAGTATCTTTAAAAGATCCACAGGTTTGACCATTTTCTCCTTACTTTTATTCATCTTTCAAAGAAAAAATGTTATGATTTTTTAGTTAGGCAAGGTTTGGGCTTCAGTGACTTATCTTTCACCAAACCGTATGCCCTTGTTGGTTGTCCTCTCTTGTAGTTTGCAGCCTTCTTTCACTTCCTATTTGCAGCCTCTTGCTTTGCCTCTTTCACTGTCCTCTTTGCCCTTTCTTCTTGTAATTTGCAACCATCTTTTGGCCCTAGTTTGCAGCCTTCTTTCTCTTCTTTTGCAGCCTTCTTTTACCTTCTTTGCAGCCATCTTTTTACCTTGTTTGCAGCCCTCTTTTACCCTTAGTTTGCAGCCTTCTTCACTCTTTGTTTCAGCCCTCTTTTGCCTTTGATTTTCGACTTCTTTTGGCCTTAGTTTGCCCTCTTTTTCCTCCTTTTCCTTCTCTGTTTGTAGCTTCTTCTTCTATTTTACTTTCCTCCGTTTCATTGTAGAAGTTTGTTTTCTTTTTTAATTAGTTTATAGATTTAGTTTTGTTTTTTTTGGACTAACATTATAACAAGTTGGTGTTCAAAGCTCTTATTTTCAAGCAAGTCGAAAAATGCCTAAAGGCCATCAGCAAGCAAAGGAGTAAACAAAGAGCGAAAAAGACCAAAACACCTCCCTCTTCTTTCTTTCCCTTTCTCACCTTGCTCATTCAAGAAGAGGCTAAACACATCAAATATTGTAAGAAGTTAATAAAGAGCGAGTGGGATTACGACTCCCACACCCCTCTTCCCCCATTTGGGGGAAGCTTGTATTGTCCCTTTTTCATGCTTGTATATTTGTTTAATGATTTGCTTAGAGTAGAATAGGGAAAGATAGTTTATTTATGATTAATTCATCTTGCATAAAGTAGAAAAAGTAAAAAGGTTTCTTTATTTATTTACTTACCCCCATGCTTTCCCGAATAGGGCCTAAGAAACCTGAAAGAGACTCTTGGGTAGTTTAGCTTTCTTTTTCCTAAGTTTAAATCAATTAATTTACTAAGTCTCTTGAACTTGAAATAACCCAAGTCAAGAGCACTCTCTATTGGAGAGCATAGCTAGTTTGCATTTTCCTTGCATTAGGCATTTAGTTTAATTAAGTTTCTTGAACCTTTGTCATAAGACAGGGTCAAGAGCGCTCTCTGTCGGAGAGTTTTAATTAATCTGTTTCATAAAATTTGCAACTCACTTCCCCATAATTAATTAACTTCATTGATCATCCTTCACCTAGTATGCTCTGTCGACTTTCGGGTTGGGCTCGTACTCAGAACGGTGAACGGACTTGTTAAGTTCACACAAGAGAAACATACTAAAACTTAAACACATAACCAACGCACCGGCGTTGTAGAGAATTTCCTAAGTTCTTCTTAGTAGAGGTGTCGGAACTCCCCGCTATCTAAGCTTCTCACCTAGCTGATCAATCTTCGCGATACCAGCCTAGGATATTGGGCGGGCCGTCATGTCTTCAACAGATTAAACTTGGAATATTTTCCCGGCTCTTGAAAAACCTTTGCTGACACCATAAGCAAGATCACTTAAAATCCTTAAAATATACCAAGAGCACTTGCACAACATTTCATCCACTAGCTTTATTTCAGGACTTAGATTTATTTCTTAAAGCATTGCAGAGCTCTGACTCCATAAAGGCATTGATCTTTTAATCTTTGCGTAATTGTTATATCTGGATGACCTGTCTGTGGCATCTTTAAATTCTTATCTGTAAATGCATCCTTATTTCGCAAAGTCTTGAATTATTGTTTATCTCTTAATCCTTGTGATAGCAACGTGGATTGCTTTGTCTTATGTGTCGAATTCATAATAATCAAACACATTTAATTACAGTAACTCCTAAACAACACCCATCCGCATCCGTAACCAATTAAAACACTTTAACCACATTGAGCCATAGAAAACTCTTTGTTAGGGACTACCCCCCTTGGCTTCGTTAGGAGTTAGCCTAAACGAAGGAGCTAGGAGTAGGTGACAGTACCTAGCTCTGTGCTTGCCCCCAAGGTTACACCTCTCCCACTTTCCTAAGCGAGGCGACAGCTTTCGGAAAGTTTCTGCTGCTGGTGTGCAATCAGCGGACAACAGATGGTTTTCAACATCTTCATTATTTTCTATTGATATGACATGAGGTTGGTTTTCAAAAATGTCTTCAAATGAGGTTTCTTCATGAACTTCTTCCATTAGATTGTCACGGATGTGCGCATCTTCAGAATCCTTTTGTTTATTGAGAGAGGCATCATATTCTTTAATAAGCCAATTAATCTCCTCCTTTCTAAAATAACTCAAGAGGGATTTCCACACATTCGACGTTGTCTATGACAACATGAGGAAGTTCCTCAATGGGAGTATCATGGACCTCTTCTTCACTTAAATGTTCTAGAAGTAATTCCAAGTCCGCAACACTTTGTATCATACCAAAGGGTCCATCATATGTTTCAGTATGATACTCTGTCCCAGATAGTTAGAAGGTAAAGATCTTTTCAAGGAATATTTCCAAACCATTCATACTACCCCTACCATCATGCCACTACTCTAAAAACATCCAAAGGAAGCTTGGAAATGAGTTTATACACTTATTAGGAAGGTCCTGATAGAACCAACAACAGGCCTCATCCTGAAAAGTACTAGCAAAAATTTCCATCATCTTGTCCTCATGAAGCACATTGGAGTC
>LPNX010203363.1:587842-604607 GCA_001517045.1 Pseudotsuga menziesii | reverse complement strand
TATTTCTGTCCATTATTTTGCTGAAGAAATTAATAAAATCTCTCCTCTCTGACTGGTTTTCCCCGTGGGGGTTTTTCCAGGGCTGATTAGCCAAAAATTTCTAAGTCAAGTTTTATGGTGTGCATGCATGTGTTTTCAGCCTGTTAGTGTTTTTTTCTGCGTGTTTAAATTGTACAGAAAAATTTTCATAAGTAGCTTCAAGCCTATGCAAAACCGGCTGAAGTGAAACTCACAAAATTGTTCATTAAACCAGCAAGCAGTTAAACTCAGTTTTTCAACAGAGACGGCCATCAACTAAAGGAAAGATTTGACATGCCAGATGGCTGAATCACCATAATTTCCATGAAAGAATGGAAGCCATTTATATATATTCCTCACACCATGACCAAAGTTAGGAAAACCAGGGATGTTTGAGAAATCGATGGGATGAAAAAAATCGACTATTTGAGCACCACATTGCTCCCTTAGTTCATCCATATCAAAAATCAGCAATGTGCACTTGATATAACCATGGAATTTTGTACTGAATAGGTAGAGCTGTCAAGTGATGAGCTTTGAAAAAAATCTCAAGGTGTCGCATATGCTCATCTACACACAACAAATCCTCACAAGTTTTTTGAGATAACAGGGTTTTATCCCTTCAATGGAGTCGCCAAGTGAGAAGAAAAATATGCATTTAAACACTCACACAAAATAATTTTTTGCTTTTCTTTGTAAATTTGTAAGAGAAAAAATGTTAGTGGAGTAGCTAGATGAAAAGTAAAGATCTACTCTAAACATTCATCAAACAAAGCAAAAACAAAAAACTGGAAAACAAAGTCGTACTCCGGGAATAAAAAGATTTATCCTCAGCAACGGCGCCAAAATGTTGCCGCCTAATCGCACCTCGAGTAACGTGGCAGAAATCTTCAAGCCACTGGGTGCGACCTTGGGGGCAAGCTCGAGCCAAGTGTTGTCACTTGATACTCAGCTCCTTCGTCTAGGCCAATTCCTAGCGAATCCAAGGGGGGTGGACCCTAATGAAAAGTAAAATCTAGGGTTTTTACTCTACGAGAGAAATAATTAATTATAAGAGTTAATATGAAATGGATAAAATAACAGAATGGACTATTGCAAGAAAGAGATCACATCAACAGCATATGACAATGTAAGCACCATTCACGACATTTTGCAATAATTGATTTAAGCATTGAAAGTAAAATAGACCAGTGCCGATGAATATGGAGTGCTTGTAAAAGTGGAGTGTTGTTGTGTTGTGTAAGTATTGCAGTTGTCTCGTTGATCAGTTTTAAAATTATTAATGAGTAATTAAGGGCATGGGTTAATTGTGGGTTTGGCCCAACAAGTCAAGTCCCTTCGAACCGAGTGCTAAAGCGATAATACCAAGTGTCCAACGGGGCGAGGATGAACCTGCTTGGAGTAGCCCCCTAACTCTGTAGTAGTACTAATTACCCTTTGCAACCCCCCGAGTTCTCGAGAAAATCACTTGTGTGGATTTTCCTATTAAATCTAGTAACTCGTATCCCTTTCTGATACAGCGAACTGATCAGACAAGCTGCAGCGATGTAGAGCATACGGGGAAGGAGTCTTGGTTTATTTTATTAGGGACGTAACAATGAGTTGTTTACATGACGACTGAAGAGTCTCTTTCACCTTTCGGGTACTCGGGAAAGCAACGGTCGGATTGATTTAAAAATTAAGAACAAATAAATAAAAGAAGTATTTTCTAATTAATCCTACCATGAATCTCTTTCACCCTTTCGGGGTACTCGGGAGAGCATGGGGTAAGTATTTATTTTACTTCCTTGATCACATAAACAACTAAATCGGAAATAATGATAAAACAAACTAAAACTGGAAAATCATAAAAAAAAGACACTGACACAAATCCCCCCAAGGGGAATGGGGAGAGGGCTCTAACGAGCCTACTCAAACTTGCTTTTATTAATCCGTTACAATGGTTCAACAGAAGTGCTCTTTGGTCCATGTTATCTAGGATCCAAAGGCTTACAAAATACAAGGAAAATAAGCCCAACTGAGGGGAAAGCCTCCTGGGGGCTGCGGATGTCCAAAAAAAGTATTTTCAAACATAGTTTCCTTCTCTTTTTTGATGGGCCTGCTAAAGACAAGCAAGCTAATTTCAATGAAAGACGCCCAAAACACATTGGAAGTGTCTTTGGAGAACAAGCAAAAATTGCAAAAAATATTCTAAGTAACAACTGACTATATAAAAAAAAGGAAACAACTAAGGAAGGCAAGCTAGAAAGCTTGCCTTCTTAGGATCTTTTCTTGCCTCTTGAAAAGAATGGCAAGCAAATCTCAAGCACTAAAATGATAGATAAAACTTTAAAATGCGCAAAACTCCTTCAACAAGCTTTTTTAATTTTCAAATTTTTAAACCTGCGGAAAAACGGGAAAAGTAACTAGATCTAGAATTTTAAATGTACCGTTGAAGTAGACTAGAAATAGAGACTTTTAGACATTAGATCTACCTTTAATATAACCTTAGATGCTAGATCTAATATGGAAACGTTTGAAACTGAGAGAAACTTTTAAGAAAGTTGTTCATCAACAGTTAAAGAACCCAGAGTATAGCAAGAAATAAAGGAGAGAAAACGCCTCCTTGGTGAGATCAAAGGGACAAAGCCTATTTTCCAATTTATTGAAGGAAAGGTAGAGCACATTCACTCATCAATACTCCAGCTTTAGTTTCCTGCAAAAGATTCTCAACACTAGCAATGGGGATTAAAAAATACCTGTGTAAACCAAAAAAAGACTACAACAACAATGTAGATCCAAACATGAAATCATACATATGTCAAATAGTCTTCTTCGACTTGCAATAAAAGAGTAACCTATCAAGAATTACCTTTTATCTTTACAAAAATACCATTTCCTTCTAAAAGCAGGTTAATCCCAAACATATGCAAGCATGAAAACAAATACAGGTTACCTCACTAATGTAGAGTAAACTCCATCCAAACATCCACAGATCCCACACAGAAATTGCCTCCAAAGCCTTTTATTCACAATACTCAAGAAAACTATTACAATGTATACAAGCAGAGGTTCCACACTTTTTGATCCTAAAATGGCCAAAATGCCTTCATTATTTAGAAATTGAGAGAGCGGGGGGTGCATCACCACTTGGAGTAGAGCTCGAGTTGCATGAGTTTATTAAGGGATGCATTGGAGTTAAACTTTAGTTGAAGTAGAGACGAACAAAGAGTGGGGGCACCACCTCTCCACTTCAATGCCCACCAAACCGTACATCACTCGCCATATCTTAAGTTTGGTGGAGTCGTCATATCTTCAATCCAACTTCAATCATACGCCTTGACTTCCACAACTTGCCCTTTAAATTAATACAACATGCCAACATGTCCTGTTATTAATTATCACATGACCCATGTGATGAAGAGAGGCGAATCCTTTATGTGAAATGAAATCGCCACCTTAAAGAATCTTTATCAAACAAATTGTAATGGATGAAATCGCCTTTGTCATGGAATGACACTTGGTTTCCATTTTAATTCCTTTATAACATGACCGTCCTCCAAATGATTGGTCATGCCATACATCACAAAGCGTGAGCTCCACATGGGACACCATTCAAACTTTGGAGAATGAATATGATATTAAAACAAGTTTAAAAGTGACGCCTCTTTTAAGTGATGAAGTCGTATCCTATGGGCAACAAACTTTCCATGTCACCCCAACACTTTTGACATGTCATTTTGACTTTTAGCAACTTTGTCCTCTATGCCAATTTATCATAATTAAGCATTAAAATGCCATTTTGATGCATTTTTAGACAAATAATGCCTCACGGGGTGCTCCGGCTACCCACCTGATGTGGAAAGTGGTCCTTGAGGTAAAGTGTGAAAATGAGTGTGTCCGCGTCAGAAACGGACTTCGTATCTGACTTTTATTACATTTTGAAGTTTTTTAATTAAACCGTTGAAAAAATGGCTTAAAAAACGAAAAAAATAATTTTTTGTGGAAACTGACAAAACTCTAGGGCAACCTAGTACATGTCCATACGACTCAATTCAAATGCCTAGCATGTTGAAAAACACTGACCCGAAGGCTCTAATAACTTCCTAAGGCCGAAATACCAAGATGACTACCCCAGCTTTAATGGTGTGAGTGAAAAACTCAGAAATTATTAGTAGTTTGTTCAACAACCAATAATAAACAAGGGAAAAAACACTTTGGGCTAGTCGGCTTGATGCTTAAGTCTAGGAAGCCTAGCCTTTTATAAAAAATTAAATGCTAGGACATTTTTTACAATTTTCCCCAAGGGGGTATGAACGTGTGTTACAAAAAAATCTGAACAGACTCCTAGAAAAAGCATCACGGAATTCTGAACTCTGAAGAATGAACAAGTACACTTGTTCCACTTCACCGGCTCGCTTGAAAAATCCACCAAGTACAACTTAGGTGGTAACACACCCATCTATGATCTTCTTGTACTCTGTAAGCAACCATCTTCAACCTTGTAGCAAAGGTTGTAATCTACATCTCTAGGTGATCCTCAAGCTCATAATGTAACTATATGTCCTGGCATGCAATGCCCTGGGTGCCTTATGAGCCTGTACAAAGCCTACTTCAATCTGCATACATGTGATTTTTTGTAGGGAGTCATGAATCCTAGCGGTTGCTCAATATAGACTTCTACTTCAATTTCACCATCTATCTTGTGTAATATCCATCACTAAAGATTTGATAGAAGTGTATCTAGCCAATAGAGCAAGTGTCTCCTCATAATCGACTCCCTCTTTCTATGAGAAACCATGAACCTTGCTTTGTACTTCTATAGAACGCTTGATCTTGTAAATGAAGGTTACTATTGAATAATCATTACTCGTTCTTCGAAACAACTCTCATTGTCGTTCTCTTCTAGGTCATAGCACATGATCTTTTGTACAAGTCAAATTCAATCATTTGATTAGCAATATTTCATAAATATCAAAACATATTGACATTTCAATAACAATGCATAAACCACGCTGTTATACAATTATTTTAGCCAATGCTTCAACAAAACACTCATCCATATCCCGTATGTAACTTACTAGATGCCTTCCATCTCTACCAAAACATAATACTAAGAGCATGCACTGCTCTCAATCATGTCAACAAAGAGGCTTCATTCTAGATAAGCAATAATGCCTCATGGATTGTTCTGCAGCACCATAGGCTACTTACCCATCACATGAATATTAGTAGTATACTGTTCATCAATGCATTCACTATAATATGCATAATACACTTCCTAATTCTAGGAATATAAATGAGAAATATTATTTAAATACTTGGAAATTCAAGAAATGGATCAAATGACAATTCAAATACTTATCTTTGTTTGTTTGGTTGCCCCCCTCTTGATCTCTGCCTCCTTGCAGGAATTACTGGATTCTCTGACAACGTGCTCTACTCCATTGTCTAATTCTAAGGACCTGTGTCCATCTTGCTCACTATGGGCAATGCTGAGCAAATCTTCTATGCCATAGTTCACTTGGTACTGTGTACTAGTGTTGGATCTAAGTGTCCCTTCAACAGCTACATCATCAATAGTATTTCCACTTGGCCACAAGAGCAACTCTAGATCCATGGTCTTCTAGTGTTGATATGAAGAGGATGTTCTGCTACAATACATCTTTCTTCTTCATAGGTTTTCCGGAATCCAACTTTGTAGGAGGCTTCTCCTACCCCTTCAGGGGATATTGATAATCATCTTCACACTTCACCTTATGAGGTGAATCCTTTTGAATCTCTTCTTAACTGGTTCATCATCTTCTGTAGCATGAGCATGATACCTCTTCTTCTTTCCTTTCTTCGCATGGTCTTTGCCTTTGGGGCAATCTCTTTCAAGATGTTAATTTTCATCACAAGTGTTAGATCTGTAGTTTGAGTAGTCCTTCTAAGGTCTATGATTCTTTTGGAATTTTCTAGGCTTCTTCTGAGAGTGTTTTTCTTTCTTTTTCCTTTCCCTCTTTGCATGAATTGTTGGGGCTTGATTGTCATCTTCACCCATCTTCTCTTCTCTTGCTTCCAATATAGCTTCTTCTTGGGTGCAATCTTCCCATAGTCTACTGAACTTGGTGAGCTTCCTTCTAGCACAAATTCCTTGAATGAATGATTCCCATGATCTTGGGAGACCATTCAATGTAGTCATCACCAATTCTGCTTCTTCGACATTGTCCCCAATAGCTTCTAGCATTTCTTTGATTTGGGAGACTCTTGTGAAATAAGATTGGATACTTTCTGAGTTCTACATCTTCACACCCTTGAGTTAAGTTCTCAAGGACATCTTCCTATTAATGTACTTCCCATCATACAATCTAGTCAAGGCATCAAACATCTTCCTTGACATAGTTTTCCAAGTCATGCTCTTCTAATACCCTATACTTCCATGCCCGAAAGTTCTCAGCGCCTTCAAGCTTGTCATCAAGCTTAGTATTGTTTGTCATCTTAAGAAAATGAGAACCTCAAATGGAAATAAAGATAATAGTGCTTACCAATAAATATGCTCCAACCAAGTGCTAGCTTCAATGCCTTCTGAAATCTGCTTTCTAGTTGATCTAGGGTTTGTCAAAGAAACCCTAATTTTCCAACATTTGAGTCTTGCAAATCTAACTTGAGAGAGATGTGCCTTCTTAAGGCGAGTTGAATAATGCTCCTTTTCTTCTAAATCTGTGGTCGGAACTGTAAAAATTTGATGCCCTATTTTCCCTAGCGGCAGTGATAAGGCCAAAAATGAAAATCCTCGAATCTGAGTTCTGCCTCCATGGAATGCTTAAATCGAACCCAATTAGTGGACAGAAATTTTTAAAACATTGAGCCCTAGTTCTTGACCCCGACAATGTTAAGGTCAAATATGCAACTCCACAGAACTGGAATATTCCTCCACAAAAAGATGCGCCCTCCTAGAGCAAGTTCAATAATACAAAGGTCGAGCTTGATCTGTGGATGGAAAGACTAGAAGTATGGAGCCCTAATCTCCGGCAGTTGCAACTAATGCAACTGTCACAGTTATTGCAATGAATTCTTTCAGCATGGCTCTGATACCATGTTAGAATTTTATACTTCACTGATGGTTATATCAGATCTTCAAACAATTTGCATTATATCACAATAACCATATGCAATAGGGTCACTGAAAGAAAGACAAGCAAGGCAAAACAAAAGTACACAAAGCTTTCTCCTCTAGGAAACCTTCAAGAGAAGAAAACCCAGCAAACTTCTTCAATATAGATTAGTCAATAAGTACAATGTCCTCTAGTACAATCCAAGAGCTAAAGGCTCTTCCACACAAAGATCCTGAGAATAAGATAAGATAGAAACCCCAAGAATAAGATGTTTTCACAATTGCAACTACTCTTCCGTCTCTAGTGAATTCGCTCTTCTTCTCTCTCTAACACATATGCTTGCTTGCTTGATGTGTCCAAATGGGAAGGGTGCCTCCCTTATTTATACTTATTTTCCAAGAGACTTTTCCATATCGGGCCGACTTGACTTCCCTAACTAGGACAACTTGACTAAGAAACAATATAACATCATTTACAAGCTTTTTCTAGATTCTTCTGGGCCGACTCAACTAGTAGGGTTTAAATTTATTATTTTAATGCTTTTACATGGTCAAATACAATGTGAATATTTCCCGAAAGGCAGTACAATAATAATACAACAATAACACATTAAGAATATCTACCGAAGTTACACAATCTTCAACAACCTGAACCATGTGACTTAGCTCTCAGCTTCTAGTTCCTGCAAGCTTTTACCTCCTTTATACTTGGCATAGTTTTGTTCTGCACTTAATGTGTATTTATTTTCACTATATACTGAAATCTATTTTTCTGCTATTGATAGTGTAGCACTAGTAGTTGCTTTTGCACTCCCACCTAGTAGTTGCTTTTGCACTCCCACTATGTATTTACACTTGATCACGTTAATAGTGTCTTGAAGTGGAGCTAATATTACAAACCACAACTTATACATAAGATAACGGTTTTGTATATCATCATTCTTATCAACGAGGATGGTTCTATTGTCTCTTCAAGGACCCTCTTTTCACAAAGCTTCCAACTTTCACTAGCTTCTTCAAGTATCCGGATCAGTGTTGCAAACATCGGCGCAGCGAAAAAATCGACAGGGTCCAGGAAACATCGTTTCGAGATATCTCGGCAAAACATTGAAAAACTTTAAAAATAGAAAAATATTCATTTTTTTTCAATTTTCCAAACATCTAAAGCAACAATAACATCAAATAAACACATTGCCACGTGAATATGGAAAGAAAACCGATATATAATATATATAAGATGTCTAGAGATACATCACACATCAAAAATGGATCATGTCCCTGAATCCTGAGTCATAAAAAATATAACAAATGTATCTTATGATCCTCATCATGACTCACGAGTCATCTTAAAATAAACTATCGATTCCCTCTACCCCTTTTACGAGAAAAGGTAATCGTTGTGCAAATGGATTTTCCTCTAGAACTAGAAGTAGGTTCCCTTGAGACTTGTGGGCCTCGAACTGGACTCTTATGTCCTCTAGAAACTGGAGAAGGTGGCCAAAACTGATGTCCTGAAGAATGAGAAGGTCGAGGAGGTAGTCCTTCTCCTCTACCAGTACTAGTGCCTATGCTACCATCGGATCTATCTCCCTGTAGCTCTGACTGTGGCACACTCCCAGAATCGGTGTGAAACTCCTCTGGAACTTAAACATGCTCATCCAAAGCCTCTGTATAAGTATCACCATGATCACTATCAGTATCATGATCATCCTCTAGCCAATCAAGGGCTACCTCCATAAAAGGCTCCTCACACTCTGCCCTCCATGCAGCAGTGGTGTCAATCTGATCCAATGAAATGGTTGTCGCATCAACTTTTCTCTCATACTGCTTCACCCACAACCTAAGATTGTAGTGGACGTAGACCAAATCATTAAGGTGTTGAGTATCCAACCTGGAGGAGGATATTAAATTCATAATTTATAAATTATAATGCATAAATTAGAAGGAAAAGTGGCATAAATCTATAAATTAGAATTTAATAATTTATATTATATAATGAATTTGAAATTCTCTAACCTGTTGCGCTTTTTGGAGTGTGCTTTTTCAAATACACTCTAGTTGCGCTCGCAACCAGAAGAGCTACATGTCTGGCTAAGCACTCGAATGGCAAGCCTCTGTAGAATAGGTACCGTGTACGCAACCACCATAGTTCTCCCACCAGGTATCTACAATGAAATAGTGAATAAAATAAACATGAGAAACGAAAATAAAATTTAAAACAAAGAATTAGAAAGAGAAAATGAAATTTTAAACTTAAAAGTTGAAAGTTTGAAACTAGGTGAAGCTTGGCATCAGGTTGGTCCTATCATTTATTGCTATATCAAACCCAAATAATCATGTGGCTCTCTTATACATTTCTAATTCTTGGGAAAGTTGTGTATGCTCAACTGCACCAGGTACGTGTACGCTCAACTGCACCAGGTACCATCCTCTAAACTCTCCATCAAATCTAAATCCATAGGAGTAAGCAAACGCAGGGTTGAGGTATAGCCCTGCAGCATGAATGGGGCGATGGAGTGTGTGGTTCCATCGCGCATCAATCACCGCCCACATCATATGTTGTCTCTCCTGCCCATGATCTCCCTTATCCTCATAATAAGCACAGATGGATTCTTTGCCCTATCCATGGCCTCATATAGGTATCCCATTGCAGGCTTCTCTCCATCAACCAAGTGGAGAACCCTTACCAAAGGTTCGGTGATGGTGCACACCTCCTTCACCGCACCCCAAAAACTCTCATCATATGAAACTAGCCTGAATGTGGCTTGCCCCTCTGGTCTAGTGCTAAATGATAAAGCACGCCATTTGGTGAAACGAACATTGCCTGCAAGTCCCACATAGAATTCAAGAGTGACTGAAGAGAAATAAATCTAGTGGCAAAGCATGTGATGGTAGGACGCACCAACTCTTTCTCACATGTGAACTTTGTCATCAAGCTAAGCATCGCTGCATTGTTGTATATGAATTTTGTGATGCTCCGTGCTGAATCAATGGTATCCTTGATCTAATCAATCTTCCCTAAATCCTCTAAGATCAAATCAAGGCAATGGGTGGCACAAGGAGTCCAGAATAGTGTAGGATACCTGGCCATGAGCATCCTACCAGCAGCCACATAATTCGCAGCGTTGTCCGTTATCAATTGGACAACATGTTGCATCCCAATCTCTTGGATGAACTCATCTAACAAGCCACATAGTAAAGCCGCATCTTTGACATGTGCAGATGCATCCACAAATTTCATGAACATAGCCCCCCTGGGGCAATAAACCAAGAAGTTGAGAAGTGTCCTACCCCTCATATCGGTCCAACCATCTGACATCACACTGCACCCTGTTAAGTCCCATGATCTTTGAACCTCCTCCAATCTGTAAGTGCAATCAGCCTTTTCATCCTGAAGGATGGGCCCTCTCAACTCCTCATAACTAGTGGGCTTAAACCCCAGTCCAACTATAGCAGCCGCCTCAAACATGAGCACATAAAATGGGTTCTTTGCAAAGTTAAATGGAATGGCACTCCATAGCAAGCATCAAACAATAAGTTTGTGTGCGTATGCCTTTTCCTTTACTTTCACCATGGACCTTATAGAAGGTTGTCCACCTGGAGTGCATTTTGAAGATACAATGAAAGGCGATATGGATTGTTGTGTGGAGTGGGTATCGGTATCTGGACTAGTCCCACAGACCCCACTCCTGCTACGGACCTGTATCTTGAAGCAATTTGTTTCCTCACGGCCTCCTTGTATTGTTTCCTTAGCCCAGCGCCCTAAATTGCTTTTGTGGCCTTAGCAATGAGTTTTGGGGTTGTTTGGTTGCAAGGACCCACATCATGCCCTGCTATTTGTGCAAGGTGGTATTTCAACCTACTTATCCCACCTACCATTCTCTTCCCACATGATTGCAAGTGAGAATTTGTCGATTGAGTTGGTCCACAAATGTGCCCCACTCCCAAAATGGATCCAAAGCCTTCGGCATCTTGTATATGGAAAAAATGAAGCTTGATACTTTAAACTTTGAACCTGAAGTTTGAACTTTGAACCTGAGGCAAGAAAAAAAACGTTTTTAAGCATATGTGATTGATGGAAATGTAAAACACAAGAAGAAAGCCAAGATATACTGAGCATTCAAACACTATTTTGATGAGGGAAAATAAATAAATATTTTTATGAGGATTTAGAAGGATCTAGGGCAAGAAAAAAATGAAAAAACGTTTTTTGGCATGCAAAATACATAACAGATGCAAAAACTTGCTTAAAACCCTATAAAAATTGAATTGGAAGATGGAGAATTAATTGGCAATGTAAATTAAAAAGAATCTCTCTTTGAAAAATGAGAAATGATGGGCAAAATTTTTACTAACCTTCAACTGTGATAAATGTGGAACAAAACTCCAAATAACAAGATCCAATCTTCAATTTTGATGGTTGATGGCAAAGGAAATGTTGCCCAAATCCGTCCTTAAGCCCAAAGAAAGTGTTCTTGGTCTCCTTAGCTCTCCTCTCTATCTCTGCAGTGAGCAAATGACCAAAAAAATAAAATAAACCACTTTAAAAACCCTTTTTTCCTCCATAGTCTGCGACGATCGATTTTTTCAATCGACTTGCAATTTTTTGCTGAAAAATTGGCGTCCTCGAAATCTCGCGATTTCTCATCCGATGCTGGTAACACTGATCCGGATTAAAGGTGTCTGGCCTTATAACTGTAAGAGACCCTTTGAATTCGTTCCTTCACCTCCAGTGATATTCTCAGTTGAGACCAGCCTCCACTCAGCATATTACTTCCTTCGTTCCAGTGTCCCTTCCTCTAGGAGTGCCATGAGACAGACAGATGACGATACTAACTTTGACCGCAAATCAGTCAAGACAGGGAGGACCATCTCCATTTCCCCCCAACATCAGCGACGCGGCCAGTTTCGGCCCCATCCCAGCAACCAAACAACTCCACCCAACACACAGCAGCAGGTCCCCCACTCCAGGCAGCGGCGTACTACCCACCACAGCTATTCCAGTTCTTTCTCCAGACAGTGTATTATTCTGAGTTTTCTCCAGTCATCCTTGGATGGTAGGAGAGATGCTTCCAGCACTTCATGATGGATTCACCATTTCTGTATCTTGTATCACAACTTTCCAAACCACTCTCTATTCTAGATCGGATGGTAGGAGAGATGCTTCCGACACTCCATAATGGATTTACCACTTTTGTATCACAACTTTCAGATCCACTCTCTTTTCTGGATCAGATTTATTTGTACATCTCTTTTCTGGACCAGCTCTCCATCCATGGAATTAGCTCCTTTTGGTTTGTTCTTTAGGTTAGACTTCAGCTTCTTGCTCTTATTAGAGTCACCTTAGCGCTCCCACTTTGTATTGACATCATGTTACCACACAATCCCATTGATGTACTTTAGTGGTCATTTGTTGGACATTAAAATAATTATCTTACCTTATCTTATCTATCTAGCTGCTGAATCATTTTCCTCCAAAACGTACTTGTCTCACCTAAGCTGCCTTGTTTGGGTACCATGTGCAAAAGAACATGAGAATGATTATGTACGCCTACTCATTTTCTTCACAACAAGATACATATTTCTATCATTTTAGGAGACAATCTCACAGTTAAAGGCTGGAACCTCCTAAAAAATGTCTTTGCTAGCAATTATATGTTCTTTCAAGAATCCTTAACACACATGATTGCCGGCCAAAACATTAAGAAAACACAATAAACTCAGTTGTGGCAGTTCCTGTTAGTTTTGTACCTAGGAATTTGTTCCCTAAGTGACTTTTTGCCTAAGTCACTTAGAAAGGGGAAAAAAGTGACCCTCACATTAAAAGCTACTTAATGAAACTTTATAAAGTTAAAGTCATTTTTTTTAATAAATTTAAGTGGGTTAGTAAATTTATTTAAATGATTTAAATAAATGTGATTTTTACTCTCATTGAATCTTAGCCATTGGATTGGATCTTTCTCCACCATTGGATTAGATTCCCACTTAGGGTTTAGACAAAAAGGGTTGAGGGAGGCAAAACACTTCACTTTTTTTTCATTTTTGGATAAGGAGAGACCGAGCTGAGAGAGAAGGAGGTCGAGCTAGGGCATTGGCACGATTCCCAAGAAGAGAGACTGCACAGAAATTGAGGGTACAGACTGCATTAATTGCTGGCACAGTTTTCGAGGGTGTATGGACTACATTTATTTTTGGCACAGAAATCGAGGTAACCTCTGCACAGTTTTCGAGATAAAACAGGGCACAGAAATCGAGGCCGTACAGTTGTACGGACTGCTGTTATTTTTCTGCACAGTTTTCAAGGCTTTGCTGGGCACGTTTTTCAAGATTTTGAGATGAAATCTTGGGTGGAGATAAGTTAAATTTTCACTGTATTTCTGTTCTGATATTTTGCTGAAGATAATAAAATCTCTCTCTCTCTCTAACTGGTTTTCCCCGTGGGGGTTTTTCCAGGGCTTGATTTTGGCCAAAAATCTCTGAGTCTATCATTTTATGGTGTGATTGTTAAATGTGTTTTCAGCCTGTTAGTGTATTTTACTATGTGTTTAATTGTTCAGTAAAATTTCATAAGTAACCTACAGCCAATGCAAAACCGGCTGTATGTGAAAACCACGAAATGTTGACATAAACCAGCAAACAGTAAAACGCAGAATTTCTTCATGGTATCAGAGCTTGGGGGCAGAAAACAGTGATAGTTTGCAGACACACAGAAATTTTCAGATCTGAGAAATTTTTAGTATTTTACCTTCTGTCAGTGAGCAACACTTTGTTGGGTTGGTGTAGAGATGGCTACAGGTCTTAGACTGGAGGATAGGCTGGATGGGACAAGAAATTTTGTGCCGTGGAAGGCCAAAATTTCACTGATACTGGAGGAGAATGAGTTATGGCCGGATATAGTTAGTAACACTACAGCTAACCCGGTTGTCATTCCCGCATCAGCAGATGCAGCAGCTCTATCAGCTTTCAACAAGAAGGACTGTAAAGCTAGGAGGATCATTCTAGATGCAGTTAAAGACCACATAATCCCTCACATTTCAGGCAAGACTAGGGCACACTTGATGTGCCTAGCCTTGATCAGTTTGTATGAGAGTTCCAATGAGAACAGGAAGATGGTTCTCAAAGAGAAACTCAAAAGTATAAAGATGAATGGGGGTAAGGGAGTCACAACATATCTTACCAGGATTTCTGCAGTTCGGGATGAACTTGCAGCGGTTGGGGAGGTGGTATCCGCTACAGAGCTAGTACGCACAGCAGTGAATGGGGCTTCAAAGCCCTGGGGTGCATTTGTGCAAGCCATAGTGGGCAGAGAGAACCTACCTACCTGGGAGAGACTTTGGGATGACTTTGTGCAGGAGGAGACTAGGAGAGGTCTTGTACAAGGCAGTACATCTCACAATGGGGTTGATAACGAGAATGTGGCTTTGGCAGCTAAGGGCAAGAAGAAGAAGGGTCCCAAGAAGGGTGGGGCCAAGCAGCACCAGCACCAGCAGCAGAGTGGGCAGAAGAAAGACTTGAGTAAAATCAAGTGTTATGCATGTCAGGCGTTTGGGCACTATGCTTCACAGTGTCCAAGCAAGAAGAAGAAGAAGGGACATGGACAGCAGACAGCAGCCTCAGCAGAGGTTGATGAGTTTGGTGATGCATTTCAGAGGGAGTTTTCCCTATATGCTGGACAGATGGAGAGAGAGAGAGTCTCTTTAGCCACCAGCACAGACATGGATATGGATAGTGAGCATTCATTGTTGGCAGGTCATCTGGGGAGTCCATCCACCTCTACTACTTGGTATATTGACAGCGGAGCCTCGAGCCACATGACTGGAGCTCGAGAGATGTTCTCGGAGCTATCTTAGACAGGTAGAGATGTGGAGGTTGTCCTTGGAGACAACACCGTTGTTAGAGCTGTTGGTCGGGGGACCATTACATTTCAGAGAAGGTCGATGAGTCCCATGACTCTGAGGGATGTGTTGTATGTCCCTGGGCTGAAGAAGAACCTTGTGTCAATTTCCATCATTGAGGACAGGGGTCTTGGGGTGTGCTTTTCAGATGGGGGAGTGCAGGTGTATCCCAGGGCTACAGGTATGTCTAGTGCCATGGACATTAGAGTCAGATGTGGAAAGCTGTACAAGCTCTTGTTTCAGCCACAGTGCGCTCTAGCACAGCAGCAGTGAGCTATGTGAGCTATGGCATCGGAGGATGGCCCACCTACATCACCCAGCTCTCAGATTGTTGAGGAGCATGGTTACAGGATTACCGGAGTTCAACATTGAGCAGAGTGATGTGTGCAGGGGGTGTGCTTTGGGAAAATACACCAAGACTGCTTTTCTGAGCAGTGACACGAGAGCTGCAGGGATGCTAGATCTTATCCATTCTGACATATGCGGTCCTATGTCATCAGTGTCTTTGACAAGTTTTGAGTACTACATTAGCTTCATTGATGACTACTCCAGGAAGACCTGGATCTACTTCTTGAGGAGCAAGAAGTCCCCACTAGTGTTGAGAGTCTTCCAAGGGTTCAAAGCCCTTGTGGAGAAGCAGACGGGGAGGAAGATCCGGATGTTGAGATCGGACAATGGGGGTGAGTATACCTCCAAGGAGTTCGATGCATTCTGCAGACAGGAGGGCATTTAGAGACAGTTGACAGTTCCTTACACTCCTGAGCAGAATGGAGTAGCAGAGAGAAATAGCAGGTCGATTGTGGGGACAGCCAGAGCGATGCTTCATGATCAGGGGTTACCTTTCTTTCTATGGGCAGAGGCATGTAGCACTGCAGTTTATCTGCAAAACAGGAGTCCTCACAGGGCAGTGGGGAGGAAGACTCCAAAGGAGATGTATTCAGGCAAGAAGCCTGAGGTGGGCCACTTTCGCATATTTGGCTCGTTGACTTACTCTCACGTCCCTTCTGAGAAGAGGACGAAGTTTGATCCCACCGCAGAGAGAGCCATATTTGTGGGATATGATGAGACTTCGAAGGCCTAGCGGCTTTACTTACCTAGCCTGAGGAGAGTTGTTGTCCGGCGGGAAGTGAAGTTTGATGAGGAGAGAGCCTTCAGGAAATCTAGGGAGTTAGAGCAGGGGGAGACACCAGCTCCCACACCTCAGTTGGTACAGGCTTCTTCGATGCAGCTATCAGGTCCACAGGTTTCTGGAGTGACTGGATCACAGGGTACAGGCACAGCTTCTACACGTTCAATGATTCAGGTGGCTAGCACTTCAGGGACAGTTTCAGGGACATGTTCAGGGTCGAGTCCTCAGATCACAGGTTCGTCAGACACAGGTTCATCAGGTACTGGTCCTCGGGGTGTTGGACCTTCAGGTACTGGGACTTCCTCAGATGAGGAGAGCCCAAGACCAGTTTGGGAGGAGCAGTCTTCAAGGAAGAGGAAGCCTAAGTGGCTTCAGGAGACCTTGAAGGATGCAGAGGCATTTGGTAGGCCCCAGGAGCAGATCAGGACAGTGGTGGAGCCAGACAGGTATGGTATGGCCCTTGTTGCGAGTCTTCGTGACTCTGAGCCATCCACATTTGAGGAGGCTTCCCAGCATCAGGTATAAAGAGATGCCATGATGGAAGAGTACCATTCCATCATGAAGAATGATGCTTGGGAGATAGTGCCGAGACCTGAGCGGAAGTCAGTTGTGACTTCCAAGTGGCTTTACAAGATAAAGCATGCTGCG
>LPNX010203363.1:575596-587623 GCA_001517045.1 Pseudotsuga menziesii | reverse complement strand
GAGCCTAGGAGTGTGCACTGGACTGCCGCAAAGCACATACTGAGATATCTTGCAGGTACGGTGGATTATGGTCTGGACTACAGGGGTTCGGGTGGAGTCAACTTGGTTAGGTTCATAGATTCAGACTGGGCAGGTTGTGTGAGGGATCGGAAGAGCACTTCCGATTGTTGTTTCAGTTTGGGCTCGGCAGCAGTGTCGTGGTTCAGTCGGAAACAGAAGTCCGTTGCACTGAGTTCTGCTAAGGCCGAGTATATGACAGCCAGTCAGGCTACTTGTGAAGCACTGTGGCTTCGCAAGTTATTGGTAGATTTATTTGATCAGCAGCTTAGGCCTACGGTGATCTATTGTGACAATCAGAGTTGCGTTCAGCTCTCTGAGAATCCAGTGTTTCATCACAGGTCGAAGCACATTGAGATCAGGTACCATTTCATCCGTGACTATGTTCAGAGAGGGGCAGTTGAGCTACAGTATATATCCACTGATGAGCAGGTAGCAGACATTCTGACGAAGTCTTTGGGGAGGGGGAAGTTTGTCTTCTTCAGAGATAGGTTGGGAGTGGTGCAGAACACCTTCCTCGGTAAGAGGGAGTGTTAGTTTTGTACCTAGGAATTTGTTCCCGAAGTGACTTTTTGCCTAAGTCACTTAGAAAGGGGAAAAAGGTGACCCTCACATTAAAAGCTACTTAATGAGCTTTATAAAGTTAAAGTCATTTTTTTTATAAATTTAAGTGGGTGAGTAGATTTATTTAAGTGATTTAAATAAATGTGATTTTTACTCTCATTGAATCTTAGCCATTGGATTGGATCTTTCTCCACCATTGGATTAGATTCCCACTTAGGGTTTAGACAAAAAGGGTTGAGGGAGGCAAAACACTTCACTTTTTTTTCATTTTTGGAGAATGAGAGACTGAGCTGAGAGAGAAGGAGGTCGAGCTAGGGCATTGGCACGATTCCCAAGAAGAGAGACTGCACAAAAATCGAGGGTACGGATTGCATTAATTGCTGGCACAGTTTTCGAGCGTGTACGCACTGCATTTATTTTTGGCACAGAAATCGAGGTAAGCTCTGCACAGTTTTCGAGATAAAACAGGGCACAAAAATCGAGGCCGTACAGTTGTACGGACTGCTGTTATTTTTCTGCACAGATTTCAAGGCTTTGCTGGGCACGTTTTTCAAGATTTTGAGATGAAATCTTGGGTGGAGATAAGTTAAATTTTCACTGTATTTCTGTTCTGATATTTTGCTGAAGATAATAAAATCTCTCTCTCTCTCTAACTGGTTTTCCCCGTGGGGGTTTTTCCAGGGCTTGACTTTGGCCAAAAATCTCTGAGTCTATCATTTTATGGTGTGATTGTTAAATGTGTTTTTCAGCCTGTTAGTGTATTTTACTGTGTGTTTAATTGTTCAGTAAAATTTCATAAGTAACCTACAGCCAATGCAAAACCAACTATATGTGAAAACCACGAAATGTTGACATAAACCAGCAAACAGTAAAACGCAGAATTTCTTCAGTTCCTTTGTACTGTTTCCTTCCTTTGGATAATTATTGTACAAGAGCATAATAAGGTTCATAGTCTACAGACTCAGAGAAATGTTATTGTCCAACATGAATTTTGGAATGAAAGCCTGTGATAACAAAATGTTGCCCAAAAGGATGCCATGAAAGCTCACCTTCAAGCAGGTAAATACAAGACTTGCCGGAGCAGTTTTGAACTTTGCCAATTCACCAATGAATCTTATATTTCTGGTTTTTGTTTCAATGTTCATTTGATCCTGCACAAAAATATGATTAACATACACACTTACAGTTAAATCATTAGATGGCAAAGGCATCTCTAACAAAGAAACACAGTTTATCTTGACAAAACAAGTACAAAAAAGTACAAATAATGTCTTCTAAGAGCCACTAACAATACCAAAACATATGCCTATAACCACATAGCTTCTCTAAATGCCTTTAATTAATGATATACAAGAAATATCTAATAACACAAACAACCAAAGGAGAGAATAACCTGCAGATCACTAAAAAGAGTTGATACGAAAGAAAAGATGACCTTTTCTGGAAAGATATATTATGAACATTCATGAAAAAAAAATCATGGTATTTGCTTCATAATTATAGCAAATAGTATTAACCAATCATGGAAAAAAACATACAATGAACAGAAAGGTACCTTCTTATTTATTAAAAAATTGAACTCCTCTTCTAACAGCTGCAGAAGCATTGAAGCTACATCTTTCATGCAAGTTGACAATGTTGCTACCATTCTTGAATAATAAGGCAATAATTCTAAGGATGTCCGAGGCACATTGAATAATGCTCTCACAAGCTTTTTCCTGTTGCCTTTTGAATTCAGATAGCAAAAGTCTACCTGCAAAAAGAGTTAAAATAGAACACTTCCATATTCATATGGTTTTCACGAGAAACCCGAACAAAAATATTTAATAATAATCATGTCACTTACTATCAACTGGTCAATAAGATCACGACTAACACAACCTGGAAGCCGTTGCAAGAGGCTGTCTAAGTTTGCACCATCAAGGCTTTTTACTTTATCTTTCTCGTTTTCTTTCTCTCCCTTCTTATCAGTGTCTCCCTCCTTCCGCTTCTCTTTTTCCATTTCTTTACCCTTTTCCTTGTCCTTCTCTTCTTTGTCCTTGGACTTATCATCAGATGTTCCCTCTCCTCTTAAGGTTTCAGGCTCTTGGATTCCATCTGCAGTTTCTAAAACAGACAATGGACCTTGTTCTGATAACTCCTGCAGGATGCAATAAATTTAATATTAATTAAGCATATAAAGAAATAAAAAAAAATTACAAACCCAATGATCCCCATGATACAATAATCAATTAGTAATTTTATATCACAGAGCCACCCATGAAGTAACATGTGTGTGCATATGCAAGTATGTCTGTATATTTTGCCTATGTTCTAAGCAAACATCTATTCATCATGTTATTGTTAACAATGCCATTGAGGTTTTGCCTCACAAACCACCCGTACCACTATCACTGAAATATTAGAATAAATCAACAAATTCTTCTTACCATCGTTATTTAAAAAACTACAAAAAACTAAGCATCTAGAAATTTATCGTTCATACCATCTAGTGGTTTTCCCAAAGATTATTCACAATAACGGATCAACAGCTACATGAGACTTTTCCAATCTTACTCTTTAAAAGTGAATTCTTGGAAAAGTAGTAGTCATTGATTATCTTGTAAAGAACAGATTTATTAATGAGATACAATAACATGTCATGGTCTGTGAAGAATACAAAGGAAATGTCCCACAAACAGTGCTAAGACTTTGAATGGCATATGCCATATACCACAAGAAGCATTCTCATTTGTTATGCTATAATTAGTTTTTTTCTAGATAAAAAAGATAAAATAAATTTATTAATGTCCAACGAATGACCACAAAAGTAAGTCAATGCGACCGAAGTATACATCCACTATGAGTACAATGTGGGTGTGCAATCGCAGCTCCTAGAAAAATGCCGAAACTAAAATAAAACAAAATAAAGAAAGATACAAGCAGTAGTACAGCCTCGTAAACATGTATACATCTGTATTGAAGGTATGGATTGCAAAAATGCAAACTATAAAGTGAGTTTGTCCAAGACTAGACAACTCAAACAACTCAAGATCCTATCGAGGGAGGAAGTGTTAGTTTTGTACCTAGGGAAGTGTTCCCCTAGTGACTTTTGCTTTAGTCGCTTAGAGAGGGGACATAAAGTGACCCTTGCATTAAATGACTTAAGCAAAAGCATTTGATTTGACTTTAGAGCATTAAAGTCACTTTTTGATAAATTTAACTAGGTGAGTGAAATTAATATTTTAGAAATAAAATATGAGCATTTAATTTCAGCCTTTGATCTAATCTAATCTCCACCCTTAGATTAGACTCACCCTACGGTTTTCTCAAAAAGGCATGGGAAAGGCATTTTGCCTCACTTTTGTAGATTGAAGTGAGAAGAGAGAGCTGAGAAGAGAAGTTTCCTTTTCTGAGATAGAAAGAAAAAATTTGCAGCACACAAATCGAGGAGAGGACAGCAGCAAACAGGGCACAAAAATCGAGGAGAGGACAGCAGCATCTATTGCTGGTCTGTACAGTCCATAAGGTACAATTTTCAAAGCAGCGAGCAGGTTTTTCGAGGCAAATTTCTGGGCACGATTTTCGAGAAAAAATCTAGGCACGGATTTCGAGGTCCGTCCGTACAGCGATACGAAAATCGAGGCAGAAAACAGAGACAGATAAAAATCTGAGTTTGATTTTTTTCTGTTTGGCACAAAAAACGAGGCGGAAATTTTCTCTTCCGGGTTGAGATAAGTTGGTTTGAAAATTTATGAGTTTTGCTGTAATTTTTTTTCTATAATAAAATCTCTCTCTCTCTGACTGGTTTTCCCCTAGTGGGTTTTTCCAGGGCCATTGGCCAAAAATACTAATGTTCTGTGTGTTGAATGGCGTGCTGATATTTTATTTACTGTCACTTAAAAATATTAGTTACAGCAGTGTTTTAAGTCTGAAAATTTTTGTTTATTTCCAACACTTTATTTTTCTGAGAATGTCATAAACAGAGATATAATTTTTACTTAAAACCGGTGGCTGAAAACTTAAGAAAAATCTACATGGTATCAGAGTGGGTTGTGGCAAAAAATTAATTTTTAGTAGTGAAACAGTCATTTCCAGAATTCATAAAAACATTTGTGATAGTAGTACATTTTGTTGAAACTTGTTCTTTGAGAAAATGACTTCCATGGGGTTGAGAACTGAGGATAGGTTGGATGGGGCAGCGAACTTTGTCTCATGGAAAACCCGGATTTTACTTGTGCTGAAGGAGAATGAGTTGTGGGAGGAAGTAGTTAGAAACACTACAACAAATCCCATTGCCATTCCCCCTTCTACTGATGCAGCGTTACTTGCAGCCTTTAATAAGAAAGATATTAAAGCCACGAGGATAATCTTAGATGTTGTTAAAGATCATGTTATTCCTCACATTTCAGGGAAAGATCATGCGCATGAGATGTGGTCTGCTTTGACCGGATTGTCTGAGAGTACTAATGAAAACAGGAAGATGGTGCTTAGGGAGAAGCTGAAAAACATCAAGATGGTCAAAGGAGAGGTGTGTATGGCCTATCTTACTAGGATCTCTCAGGTGAGAGATGAGCTTGCAACTGTGGGGGTGGTGGTTACTGGTCTTGAGTTAGTGCGGACAGCCCTGAATGGGGTGACTGCACCTTGGACTGTGTTTGTTCAGGGGTTGGTGGCCAGAGAGAACTTACCATCTTGGGACAGGGTCTGTGATGACTTTGTTCAGGAGGAGACTCGCAGGGGTTTCTTACAGTGCAGTGGTTCTACTAGTAGGGGAGATGAGGAGGATGTGGCATTGACAGCGAAAGGGAAGAAAAAGAGCAAGAAGGGTCCCAAGAAGGGTGGTGCCAAGCAGAAGCAGGATGGGCAGAAGAAGGATATGAGCACTGTGAAGTGCTTTGCATGTCACAAGATGGGACACTATGCTACTACGTGTCCGAACAAGAAGAAGAAGAAGCAGCAGACAGCCGCTTCAGCTGAGATCAATGATTTTGCAACTAGATTTCAGAGTGAGTTTTCACTATGCACTAGGCATGTTGAGAGAGAGAGCATCCATTCTCACCAGTGCGGATGTTGATAGACAGAGGGAGTTTTCTTGTGTGACAAACCATTCTTACAATGCATCTACTTCCAGCACTTGGTACATAGATAGCGGAGCCTCGAGCCACATGACAGGTGCTCATGAGATGTTCTCCGTGCTTTCACAGCCAGATACAAATGTGGAGGTTGTGTTGGGAGATGACTCAGTAGTCAATGCAGTTGGACGTGGGAGCATTACATTTCAGAGGGAGTCTATGAGTCCCGTGGTATTGCAGGATGTATTGTATGTACCTGGGCTGAAGAAGAACCTAGTGTCAGTTTCCATGATCGAGCATCAGGGTCTTGGGGTGTCTTTCATTGATGGACACGTGCATATGTTTCCCAAGACTGTAGGACCATCTGCTTCAGTTTCCATTGGAGCGAGATGTGGGAAATTGTATAGGCCCTTGTTTCAGCCGCAACATGCTTTAGCACATAGCAGCAGCAGTGAGTTGTGTGAGCTTTGGCATAGGAGGATGGCTCACTTACATCATCCAGCCTTGGGGTTATTGAGGCACATGGTGACAGGTTTACCGGAGTTCAGCACAGGGCAGAGCGATGTGTGCAGGGGGGTGTGCTTTGGGAAAGTACACCAAGACTGCTTTTTCGAGCAGTGATAGTAGGTCAGCTGGTACTCTTGACTTGATACAGTCAGACTTATGTGGACCTATGTCTTCTGTGTCCTTGACAGGATACAAGTATTATGTGACATTCATTGATGACCATTCTAGGAAGACCTAGATCTACTTTCTGAAGAGCAAGAAGTCTGAGGAAGTCTTGCAGAGGTTCCAAGAGTTCAAAGCTCTTGTGGAGCACCAAACAAGGAGGAAGATCCAAGTCTTGAGATCGGATAATGGGGGTGAGTATAACTCCAAGGAGTTTGGTGGATTTTGTAGACAAGAGGGGATCAGGAGACCGCTGACAGTTCCGTATACTCCAGAGCATAATGGAGTAGCAGAGAGGAAGAACAGGTCCATTGTTGGAGCAGCTCGAGCTATGTTACATGACCAGTCACTTCCTTTTTTTCTCTGGGTTGAGGCTTGCAGCACCGCTATATATCTTCAAATAGATAAATAGTCCATCAAATAAATAAATAGTCCATCAAATAAATAATGACCCATCATAAATGCTCATCTCAGCATCTCATATGTAGGGGATCTGGCTGAAAATTGTACTAAATCTGAAAAATAGAATATGGTAGAACACCTACTATATATGTGATCGCAATCCCCAATCTTCGATATTTTCTATTGTGGGGTCATGAGGAGGATCTTCAACAATGTCTGAATTTTGATAAACTTTTTCATTGAGATCATCATGGAGGTGTTGCTCAACTTGTTCTCATATCCTTTTTAGTTGGTCAAAGCCCTTCTCTAAAGCAGTCACCATATTTTCCTCACCATTATGCCACCTCTAAAAAAAAAGTTCCAAGAAATTTTCAAGGGACGTAATGTTTTTATCAGGAAGACCATGATACCACATCCAAGCATCCTCACTTAGTGTACTAACAAATGCCCACATCTTACTATCTTTATGAAATACATTGACATCATTTACCAAAAATGAAAGAAAATATATGATGTGACAAACAAGTGAATCACCATTTCCAAAAAAAATTAGAAGCATAACACGTCCATTCTTTGAAAAACATAGTTCATGGTTTGGAAAGCCCAAGATGCCTAAGAAGTCAATGGGAGGATATGCATTTGAAATTTCTGCTCTAAATTCTTCGTCATCCATAATGGTTACTGATAGCACATATTTGAGTTAATCATGCATTTCAAACTGGATTGGAGCTATCAAACAATGGGCTCATCTACAAAATCAATCTGTGTCAATCATGCAGATATGCAACAATTTCAAATGACAAGCAAATCCTTTAACAATCAACCAGTAATGTATGCAAGAGAAAAACAATCAAATAATCAAAATGACCAATGCCGTCTCTACTTGGGCTATGGAGTCACAATAATCAACTTCAAATAATTTTCCTAAAGCATCAACTCATTTATACAAGAACATGATGACTTCCAATAAGTGAGTAAATTAAGTGTTTGCAAAGTAGAGAAATGTAAATGATTGTAGCAATGTTATGCAAGTGGTCCTGTAAATTTTAGTAAATTTGATGTTCCTCTTTGAATTAGGGAATTAAGGTGTTTATTGCAAAGAAATGAACTATTCTAGATGTCTACCCCAAGAGACTATCTCCTTCGATTAGAGAGAGAATGTAGGGTGCTAAACATGGGAACACAAGGTTCCCACCTAGCTCCATGGGTCAAACTCGAAACTTGCTAGCTGCTCAACTGGAGGACACAAAGTGCCACGAAGCCCCCTACGACTTCTACCCCACTAGCTTCACAAGTCAGGCCTCTTTTTCTCCTTTCTAATTAATATACTTATCTAGGTGCTTATTAAACTAGCCAAGGTGTGGGCAAAAATAAAGAAAAAAATAAAAACAAAATGAAACTCTAACTAATCTAAACCATAGAAGAAAACATCGGCATCGGCAAAAAATCGGCAAGGGTCCAGAAAACATCTTCTCGGCAACATCGGCGGAAAAAATCGGCAAAAATCGGCAAACCGCGACAAATATTTAAAAAGACAAAATATATTCATTTTTTTCATAATTTTAAGCATATAAAGCAACAATGACATCAAATAAATACATTGACACATAAATATAGAAAAAACACTGATAGATATCATGTAGGCATGCCAAATATAATATGAGACATAAAAGTCGATACTGAAAGTCTGAATATAGTTGTCCAATAGTACTCAAGAGTCAAAAGTGGGAAATCAATGGTCCAATACATATATGATATTACAAAATGACATCACAAAACTAGTAGCTAACTATCTGATCACTATGATTAAAATTTATGATTAAAAAACCAAAAAAAAGACATTATGAATTTATGATTAAAATTTAAAAATTTAAACCCAAATATACTTTAAAGACATTATATAAAATTTAAAAAACTTATAAATTTATAAATAAACTTTAAAAGTTTAAACATTAAAAATTTAAAGACATTAAAAATTTATAAATATTATTTAAAAATTTATTAAATAAAGACATTAAAATTTAAAATTTAAAAATTTAAAATTTAAAATTTAAAAATAAAGACATTATATACTATATATAACATATATAGTATATAGTATATATAGTAATATACTATACGCTGTAATACTGTATAGTATACAGTATATAGTATATACTGTACACAGTATATACTATATACTGTATACTATACAGTATTACAGTGTATAGTAGTATACTGTATCAGAATATCAGTGTATAGTATATTACTATATAATATATATAGTATATACTATATACTATATATAATATATACTATATATACTATATAGTATATTAAAAACGTTAAAAACTGAGATGCGAGCATGTTAAAAACTGAAATGCGAGCAGTCTATATTTATAATATATATGGTATGTTACTATATAATATATATAGTATATACTATATACATTATATATAGTATATAGTATAAACTATATATATTATATAGTATATTAAAAACTTTAAAAAATGAAATGCCGAGCAGTCTGGTCGGGGTCGGATTTGGTCGGGGTCGGGGTCTGTGGACAGTGGCCAGCCACGGCCCATAAACTATACAGCCACGGCCACAACTCCAAACCATACAGCCACGACTCCAAAATTTTACCGGTCAGCCACGACTCCACTGTAAACCAATTCGAAAACCATTACCTTGCCGCGGATGAATGCACTGATGAATGCACTTGTAGTCAGGCTGGAGATTCGATGGCCGTCGAAATATGGTTACAGGTTACCCTCCCCGTATCCAATGGCGTCCGCGAAGAGAATCGGAACCCTAGACCAAATGCTTTTTAACGTGCCCGAAGGTCAACCCGCGATTTTTCCCTTCGTGGCGCGATTTTTCTGAAAAACTCGCCGATTTTTCCTTAACCTCGCGCGGCCCGATGTTAGGTAAATATCGTGATTTTTTCGCCGGTAAAAATCGCCGGCCCGAAAATCTCGCGATTTTTCGGGACATCGGCGATTTTTCGGCGATGTTTTCTTCTATGATCTAAACCCACACCAATCAACAATTGCTTGTGCAAAGGCGGGCAAACCCAACTTCTATTGCTAGCAATGGATGGCAAATAAATGAGACTTGATTTAACTGACAATGCAAAGCAAGAAATCAAGTCCAAGAGACTCTCTTGGACTTGTTACAAAGGCTGAAATTTCAGCGTAAAGAAAGAGGTAAAAAGAGTGAGAAAAACCGTGTTTTTTCCCTTTCTTGAGATGGCCTTGAAGCTATTCCTTTAGGGTGGCCTTAAAACTCTTCTATGGCTAAAATTTGGCAGAGTTTTGTCTTGTTTTGTTACTAACCTGCTAAAAACCAGCAAAGAGAAAATGATAAAATGTGCCCAAAATCACTTTGGGGAAGTTAGTATGTTAATGCAATATATATACAAAATTTATACAAAGTTGCCAAGAGAATAGTGTTGAGATAATTTGAGTCAATATGAAAAAAAATCAAACTTGAAGAACCCAACCAACTAATAAGACTAAAACACAAACTTATGTGTAAAGAAAGAGGAAATTTCGTCCTTGGCTCTTCAAGAACTCAAGAAATGGGGCATCCAAGCTTGGAATCTCACTCCTCAATCCGTATACCAGCAACTAATAAGATTTTTACTACCAAACTAGAAAGAGGTTGTAATATCCCAAATACTGATATTTTCTAATTCTAAGCAAAATTACTGAAATAGCCGGGCATGCAAACTTCCATGCAAAATTGCCCTATATTATAGCTGACTTTAGGGTTAGGGTTTGCAGGATAGAATGTAACACTTACCACTGATAAACCGGCTGAAATGCTCCTGAGAGAGTATGCATACATCAAGAGCAGATCTGGTGATGAACCGGTTCTTTCTGCCTCCGGTGATACCCCAGCAGCACGAACCCAAAATCAGCCTTCTCGTGCCAGAGAGGATGCCTGACACATGCAAAAGTTCTGAAACCTCTAAGCATGCTAGTGAATTGATCTGGAGGTTTAGCTACTTACACCCCCCTAATCCCCAAATTGCTAATAACTGCTCCAAATGAGCAAGACAGGATCTGATAATCACCGGGTGTTGGAGGATGATACTAATGATGAGAATGGTGTCGGTATTCTGAAGATAAACTAAGATCTGAGGACCCAGCGAATGATTTGGGGTTTTCCACCTAAAAACCCCCTTACGACTGCACATGTGTCCCTGCAAACAATCTCTGATGGATACTAGATAACTGCAACTGGATGAATAAGTTGAATAGCGGATGGTGAACATGGATGGTTTACCCTGGATGAGACTAAGGCAAATATCACACTGTCGAAACTCCGTTAGCTGAAGACGTCATCTTCAACCCCAACTGTTGTGGCCGCACATTGTGCTGCTACTCAAGAACTCCAAAATCAATAATAATCATCAAGTAACCTTCTTTGGTCTCATTACCCTCTTAAATAGAATCTCATAAACCTTTAGGGTTTGCATGTCACTTTTAGGGTTTCCGCTTTACTTTTGCATGCATGCAATTCTATTTTAATGTTGACTTTTAAGCCTAAAGAAACAAGGCTTCTTCCATCCGACTGATGATTTGACACTGATGGAATGTCCTATAGTGCTCTAAGTATCAAATCCATTCAGTCAATTCCCTCTTATGCAGTACCCACTCCAACCTAAGGGAATTAAATAGGTTAGCAGGTGTTTGGTATGCTTAATTAGAGGGGGTACACTACAGTCCTCCCTGCCTGAAATTGCTTGTCCTCAAGCAACTGCAAACTAGGATGCTACAATACCTGTTCTCCTTCCCATGTGGAGTCCTCCATGGGTAATTCCTTCCATTTCACCAGATACTCTCGAATCACCCTGTTTTGGAGCTTCCTTTCTCGTACCTATAGGATTTGCTCTGGAATTAGTACCAGTAGCCCTTCATCATCGCGAGGAGGTAATTCCGTGGATGGAGCAATGTGTTGTCCTAATGTTTTCTTAAGACTGGACACAATGGAATAAATTGTGAATCTTGCTTTCTTCCGGCAATTCTAGCTCATTAGCCACCTCTCCAACCTTCTAAATTACCTTGTAAGGACCATAGAAGCGAGGTTTTAGTTTCTCCGCTCCTTTCTGTTTGAGGGAAGATTGTCTGTATGGTTGTAACCTCAAATATACCAGATCTCCTACCTCGAAGCTCCTCTCAACCCTGTGTCTGTCTGCGTATAGTTTATGTTGATTCTGTGCTACCTGTAAGTTTTCTTTCAGCATTTTGAGAATATCCTGATTGTCCTGTATCCAATCTTTGGCCTTGGGTG
>LPNX010203363.1:496047-562925 GCA_001517045.1 Pseudotsuga menziesii | reverse complement strand
TACGTAACTGAGCTCTGAAAGTATGGTTCATGCACGACTGGAAGATGGTTGGAGCATTGGTGAGTCCAAAAGGCATGACCAAGAACTCATAGTGACCATAGTAGCAACGGAAAGCTGTTTTAGAATGTCTTGATCCCTTACTCGGATCTGGTGGTACCCTGAGGGAAGATCGATCTTTGAAAAGTATTTGGCACCCCGCAGCTCGTCCATGAGTTCATCAATCCTGGGAATGGGATACCTATTTTTGATGGTCTTTTTGTTGAGAGCTCTCTAATCGATGCACATCCACAGTGTGCCATCCTTCTTCTTAACTAAGACCACTGATGATGCAAAGGGACTAGAACTGGACCGAATATATCCTAGCTCTAGTAATTCCTTGATCGTCTTCTCGATCTCATCCTTGTATCTTTTGGGATGTCAGTAAGGGGTGGTGATGACTGCCTGTGTTCCCTCCTCTAGCTCAATGATGTGCTCAAATCCCCTGTCTAGCGGTCTACCTGCTGGAAAGTCCTGAAATACCTTTTCATGCCTCTGCAATAAGGCCTAAATATCTGCTGGGTGTTGGTGTTGTTTTCTGGAGGTTTTCTAAAGGTGACAAAACATTCTGCCGACCATTCTATGTCACCCTGCCTGAGCACTGCCTCCATTCTCTCCGAAGAGACTGGTTTTGGGGGATAAGTGTTCATGCCCCTCAAAACTACCCATTTCCCATCTGGTCCCTCGAATTCCATTTCCATTACTCGATAGTCTGTAGTATATTTCCCTATTGAATAAATCCATTGAATGCCTAACACTACATGTGTATCTGCCACATTAACTACATAAAATGAATCTGTCATCTGGTAGTTGCTTGATGTGACATTCAGTTTTGGAATCCAATAGTTGCACTCCATGCTAGAGTTTTCGGCTACTGCTACAGTAAATCCCTCAAACTTCTCTATCAGAATACCCCTCTTGGATACCCAAGCTGTATCAATGAAATTGTGGGTTGCTCCCCCATCAACCAATACTCCCACTCTATGGCCCTGTACTACACCTCTGACCCTAAGAGTATGGAATCTAGGTACTCCAGATAACGTAGCAATAACTCCCTCTGGTGTATCACCCTGGAGTGACTCTTCCTCTGCTGCCGGTAATTCTTCTGTCGTCTCCTACTCATAGTCCTCCCTGTCACTGTCCGAATATACCTCGATGTAGTGAGCCTTGGCCTTTCCTGCGCACCTGTGTCCTGGAACCCATGGTTCCTTACAAGTAAAACATAATTTCTTACGCCTCAAGTCTTTCCTAATGTCCTCGTCTAACCATGTTTTCTTTGGAAAACCCTGCTGGAAAGGTTTCTTGTCCTTGTCCCTAACTGGAAAGTTGGTTTTGAGAGGGAACCTATTCTTTGGGACTGAGTCTTGGAGATCTCTGGCTTGACTAATGGCATCCTGTAGAGTGGGGGGTTTGTATGCTTTCACTCATCCCCGTAGTGGCTCTGTTAGGGCCTCAGTAAACAACATCGTCAACCTGCTCTCTGACACATCTGTTACCATGACTTCTATCCGCTGGAATTCCGAGATGAAGGCCTCGGCGCTACCTGTCTGTTTGAGTTGAGCCCATTCTCTAAAATGTACTTCTGGATCTTTCTTGTTGAACCGCTCCATGAGTTTCTAAGTGAACTCACTATAAGAATGGATGGTGTTGTGACCCAATGTCACTAATCCGTGGTACCACAACTCATGCGCCTCTCCGTCCAGGTGGAGTGTAGCCAATTTAATGGCATCTATCTCCGTCATGGGATTGAATTGGAAATAGGTATCCAACTTCTGAACCCATATCCTCGCTGAACCTCCCAAGTCCCATCGAAGCTTGGGATGGTCAACCTGCCCAAGGTTTTCTACAACTCATAGTTATGATTGAATCCCTTGTTGAAATTCCTGGGCCTGTTCCTACTCTTCATGTTGCAAAAATCCAAAAAAGACATGGTTGCATGAAACTCATCCCCTAAGTCCCTATATTCCTACAAATAAGCCCCAAAGGGTACGCTAAGCTCTACCTACATGACTGGACCTCCTACTGCATCTGCCAAGAAGTGAGGCATAGTAGGCCTGTTGGAAGGTCTGGTAAATATGTGGGGTGTATTCTATATATTGGTGTATGCAACCTTCCCACTGTTGCTTGTAGACCCTCTATCTACCGACGAAGGAGGTGTACTATTGTTACCTGGTTCTGGTTTCGCCGATAATCTGTTGATTGCATTAAGTACATCTTTTTGCCCTTTGGCTAAGTCTTGCAATGCAGATACTAGGTTGTGAAACTCCATCATGTCCTCATCTTCTCTCGTTCCTTTTCCCCTGTCAGCGTGTATACCTGTTGGGTCCATGTCTGAGTTGGTATCTTCTAGTTGGATATCCTCAAAGTCCTCTGTGTATCTACTCCTTTTCCTATAGGTTACAAAAGTGTCCTCTTCTATATTCATCTACTTCTCATGTTCAAGCCCACAGCTGGCAAGGAACATGCTCTGATACCACTGTAATATCCCAAATACTGATATTTTATAATTCTAAGCAAAATTATTGAAATAGCCAGGCATGCAAACCAGTGTTATCAGAACCGGACCGGAACCGGCAAAACCGGCCGGTCTGACCGGTTTACAGGGTTGGCCGGTCCGGTCAGCAAATTTTTTTGAAGAAACCGGTTTTTTTTCCAGACCGGGTATGGAACCGGCCAGAACCGGCCAGAACCGGCCTGAACCGGCCGGTCTGGACTGGGGATTCAGGAAACTCAAATTTTTTTAAAAAAACCAGAAAATAAAACTTTGCTGATGTACTTTGGAGCCTCTGATGTACTTTGGTCAGTTTACTGTGGCAGCAACAGTCAAGAAAGTTGAAGTCTGATTTTATTTAGCAGCAGCAAATTGAAGTTTGTAAAAGTTATTTTATCTCTGGGATTCGAGTTAAGGAATGCAACTAAGACAACCACAATAATAGGTTAAGCTTGCAGAGTAAACAAGCCTAGCAAGTCCTGATTTTTGGAAGACAGACACTCAAGTTCATGAGCAGATTTTGTTTTGATGACTTGAGCAGACTTTTGATTGGGATGATTCCTTGATCACCCTTGATGTCTCACATGTTGGTATGTTTGTCTACAAAGTAATTTACTAACAATAATGACTCAGGAATTATAGTACACAGTGATATACACAAAGATGCATATATTATCAATGATATGATGTTAGATGATGCCTATAATATTACACAGTGAAGTGATCAGATGCCTAGCATGTTACACAGTAGTATGCATATTGATGAATCAATGATGTTTAGACAGTGATCAGATCTGTAATGATTCTTAGTAATTAGTTACTACATAGTGATATAATGTGCTAGTGATTAGTCATTACACAGTGGGATATATAGATTGCAATGATGAAACTATGAATATGTTGTTACACATAGATAAATGACAATGAAAAGGCCGGTCTAGACTGGGGACTTGGGAAACTCAATTTTTTTTTAAAAACCAGAAAATAAAACTTTGCTGATGTACTTTGGGGCCTCTTTGTTAATGTACTTTGGCTCAGAACCTCAGAGATGTATTGCACTAGGTGTTACTTTGGATATTTGCACCCATATTTGCTATATATATGAGAAACTTTGCATATTTTTGTATTAATGGTTTGGATTCATATGTATGCACATGAATATATATGTTTTTTACAAAATATGAATATTTTATGTATTTTTTAGTCAGCCGGTTTTTTACCCGGTTTTTTTCCCGGTTCCGGTCCGGTTTCCGGTCCGGTTCACATTTTGGGCTTCGCCGGTTCGATGACCGGTCCGGTTCTGATAACATTGATGCAAACTACCATGCAAAATTGCCCTATATTATAGTTGACTTTAGGGTTAGGGTTTGTAGGATAGAATGTAACACTTACCACTGATAAGCCGGCTGAAATGCTTCTGAGAGAGTATGCATGCATCAAGAGCCGATCTAGTGATGAACTGGTGCTTTCTGCCTCTGGTGATACCCCAGCAGCACAAACCCAAAATCAGCTAAGGGTGACCTTTTCAGTGAAGGAGGTGTTTGTTGAAGCTAAGAATTTGCAGGAGTGGTAGTCTTCTCGTGCCGGAGAGGATGCCTGACACATGCAGAAGTTCTGAAACCTCTAAGCAGGCTAGCGAATTGATCTGGAGGTTTAGCTGCTCACACCCCCCTGATCCCCAAATTGCTGAGAACTACTCTGGATGAGCAAGACAGGATCTGATAATCACCGGGTGCTGAAGAATGATACTAATGATGAGAATGGTGCCAGTATTCTGAAGATAAACTGAGATCTGAGGACCCAGCTAATGATTTGGGGTTTTCCAGCTAAAAATCCCCCTACGGTTGCACACATGTCACTGCAAACAATCTCTGATGGATACTGGATAACTGCAACTGGATGAATAAGTTGAAGAGCGGATGGTGAACCTGGATGGTTTACCCTGGATAAGACTAGGGCAGATATCTCACTACCGAAACCCCATTAGCTGAAGATGTCCTCTTCAACCCCAATTGTTGTGGCCGCACGCTGTGTTGCTACTCAAGAGCTCCAAAATCAATAATAATCATCAAGTAACCTTCTTTGGTCTCATTACCCTCTTAAATAGACTCTCGTAAACCTTTAGGGTTTGCATGTCGCTTTTAGGGTTTCTGCTTTACTTTTGCATGCATGCAATTCTATTTTAATGTTGACTTTTAAGCCTAAAGAAACAAGGCTTCTTCCATCCGACTGATGATTTGACGTTGAAGGAATGTCCTTTAGTGCTCTAAGTATCAAATCCATCCAGTCAATTCCTTTTTCTGCAGTACCCGCTAGAACCTAAGGGAATTAAATAGGTTAGCGAGTGTTTGGTATGCTTAATTAGAGGGGGGACATTACAGAGATGAGAACCAAATGATGAGCAAAGAAATCATAAATTTCAAACTAGAAAAGATATGAACTTATTTAACTACAAGAAAGAGAACTCACAAAATCTATGGAATACAAATACCATAAATCTTACCAAAGCAAATTAGTATGCTTCTGCGGCCTCCCTAGCTTATGTAGTTACAATGGCCAAAGCAAGAGCTATGGAATGAGAGCAAGAGAAAGAATGAGAGCGTGAGCAAGAGAGTGAGTGAGTGTGTGTAACTAAAATGAGGAGGGAAAAAATGAAAGAGAGAGGCTCTTTGCATGCTAGACAAGTGTCACAAGGAAGAAAGGGGGGGCGAATTTGCTCAAGGAGGGCAAAACCATGGTTTGGGATATCAAATATGGGGAGAGAAACCCCCAATTTAATGTTTTTAATGTTATTGCTATATCAAATGGAGAGGAAACCACCATAGTGGGGCCCCTTCCATTGACTTTAGCTCACCCAACCAATCAAAGAGAGAAGGGGGCACCTGCCTAGAGTCAGCAACTCAACTTGTTATATGCTTGCTTGGGGGGGGCCCTTTGTGTCTTAAATTTGTCTTAGTAACATAATATAAACATTAGAACCTTTACTTGGCCACCCCAAGTGACTATAGTCACTTTTCCAAAATTTGGCTCTCTAATTAAATGCCCAATTTCCTAATTTCCATGACTGACCTGGGAAAAAGTCATAAAAACCATAGTAATACTTGTCCTAATGACTTCAAACTTGGCCCAAGGGTGTAGGGGGTCTCATGTCATTTGTCTTGATTACCCATACGCCGATACAATCAATATTAAAAAGGGCCAAGTAATCCTCTTTTACATTACAACAAATTGTCCTGAGTGACAATAATGACCAACAATTAAAAAAACCTATGCAAAACTTAATGAAATTCCACAATTCATGTAATATAGAACATTCCTAGGCCCCAATCACCCCATGGACTCGATCACTAGCGCTTTGGAGGTAATTTTGAGTGAAAAACTCAAATAATTAAAATCTCTAAAAAGAGATTTTAATTATCCAAGAGAAAAAACACTCGATGAAAGGACTTCCCTAATGACTAAGTCTCTGCCGATTAAGTTACAAAAAACTAAACCTTCATGCTGACATATCCTTACAAAATCCCCTGCATGGGTGCAGAAATTTCATAGAGAGAAGAAGAGAAGAAGAGTTGTCTTTGGCGATTAAGTTACAAAAAACTAAACCTTCATGCTGACATATCCTTACAAAATCCCCTGCAGGGGTGCAGAAATTTCATAGAGAGAAGAAGAGAAGAAGAGTTGTCTCGCTTGATATAATCATTAAGTACTTCATTCTTATCTTCAAGGCACATCCAACATGTCAATGGTACATCGTTGTCCACCTAGCTGGTTTTGGTGGTCAACAACCCCATACTTGGTCAAAAATCCGAATATCTTAAGGAACAACTTAAAAAGTCCGAAGATGACAAATAGACACAAGTAGAATTGATTAAGAAGTTTTAAAGTGACAACATGCAGTTAGAAAACAAGTTGGAAAAGATACAGAATGAAACATCAAAACCTCAAGAGATGGAAATACAACTTCCAGCTTAGATCAATGCTCAAAAGACGATGCTCGTAAAAGAAAATGGCATTGTGAAAATTCTCTATCGACACCCCAGTCATAAACATCGATATCGTAAAAAGGGGGAAATGTCGAAAGATAATGGTACTAATGTGATCAAAGCTTCCGAGGTAAGATCAGTAGGGAATCCCAATAGTCAGCAACAAATCAATTTGGGATGGATTCATCCGTCAACATATTGAAAGTTATGCTCTACACTTAGAAATTTGTGTCGACATGTTTCATCAGCTACGACGTAAAAGGAACGATGCGACAACATTATAAGGCTTTGAGGACAAAGCCTTTCTAAGAGAGAGGCAATGTTATATAAAAAATATAACATAATATATATGTTATATAAAAAAAAATATATATATATATATATATATATATAGCATTATAATAATAATATAACAGTTAATATTAACATTAACTGTTAATAAGGAAACCATTAATAATTAATTAAAAGTCAAGAGTCATGTTTTTACATGAAAAGGAACAAATGGACTTATAAAAGACTAAACATTAAAAATGTAATATCATATCTTATCTCATACTTTTATACATATATTCTTTTATCCAAATGGATTTTTATATACTATTCCAAATATTTTGGTAGTATGTGTGTGAGCGAACTTTTGTTCGCCTCACCTGCTCGTTGTGGAGGCTCTACGAAGCAGTCAGGGCATCCATTTGTATGACCCTCGAGGAGTGGAGAAGCAAGGAATACTCCTAGCATCGGAGGACAAAGGAAAGAAACTCTAGATATATCATAGGATACTCCGTTGGGGTTGTGAGGACAGGTGAGAGGCACCTTACTCTAGATGTCCAGGCCTGATCCATTTGACGCTCTGAGAATGAATGGACTAATGTATGGTTCGACAACTCTGAACTGGTCTCAATAAAATCAATCGATCTCCTAGAGGGGCAAGTTGGGGGGAGGCTCGAAGTCTCGCCACTCTATTTGTAATGTTTCGTTTTTTATAAATAGGGAATTGATCAAGGACCTATAATACCGGGAGCACATTAGGACAATTATTCAGTCATCAATATAGTAAAAAGGGCCATCAGAGTTATTATCATAAACATGCGGAGCATGCAGGCCTTATTTCTTCAGTATTAAAGTCAACTTGAAATTAGAATTGCATGCATGCAAAAGTGAGCATAAACCCTAAAAGTGACATGCAAACCCTAAAAGTGAATAAGGATCTATTTAAGAAGGGTTCTGGGACTAAAGGAGATACCTATGGTTAATGTTGATTGATTTTGGAGTTTCGAGCAGCAGCACAGCGTGCAGCCGCGGCAGTGGGGGTTGGAGACGATGTCTTCAGCTAGCGAGGGTTCAACAGTGAGATATCTGCCCTAGTCTCTTATTGGGATAGATCATCCAGGCTTATCCATTGCATCCATCATATACTACAGTATTCGGAGATCCAGCACATTCTAAAGGGTTATTAGCATATCCACATTTTGCAGCCGTAAGTAGCAGGGAAAACATAGAAGGATTCGTTGGGACCACGAAACCCAGTCTTTCCTCCGGATGTCAGCTTCCTCTTTCTCAGCAGGCCTATCCTACGGTATGCAGTGATTATCAGCCATCAGTTTGATCACCTGGAGCAGCTATCAGCCAAACAGATCAGTTGGGGGAGTGAGCAACAGAACTGATAATCAATTCGCTAGGGCACTTAGGGGCAGCCAAACCTCCTCATGTGCTAGGCCATCTCTTCGACATCAGCAGACGAACAAGCTCAGAAAGTTTCAGCCTGAACGAGCCTCTCCTACAAAAGCGTCACCTTCAGTCTAAAGAGTTTTTACAGTACTGCGGGGCGGTAAAACCGAAGGAAAAGAACATTATTAGACCACCCATCCGGATCCTTATGCATGCAGCTATCTCTGGAGTCATTATCAACCAGAATATCAGTGGTAAGTGTTAATTTCTCTCTGCAAAACCCTAACCCTAATTCAGCTATATTTTAGGGCATTTTTGCATGGCGAGTTTGCATGCACGGTTATTTTGCAAATTTGTATGAGATTGAGTGTGCGAGCCAACACTATCATAGAACATTAGAGAATATCAGTATTTGGGATATTACACTATTGTCGGAGATAATATGGGGCTCTGACTTTTGCTTATTGCTCTGATTTGATGGATCAACACTAAAATAAGAGGTGATAATACAGTTCTTCTCAAGGCGGGGGCAGATATGCAGGATTTGTGAACTCTGGCTGAATATCTCCCTAATGAAGAGGGTGAGGCATCTTTGGTCCTGATACAGGTGTTATCCACTAATTTTGCACTTAGTGGATTTTCAGTTAGTCGTTGAAGTCATGAACAATCCAATTGTTCATTGTCAATGCTTCGAAGGTTCCACGTTTCATCAAACCTGTTGTGGTCCCTTCTTTTTTAATAAAATGCATGTTAATATCCCTTGGGGGCGTTGTAATAAATGCTCTAATAGGGCAAACTTTTTGTAAAGGACTTGGCTTCTTGGGACTTCACCATCAATCCGATCATTCCAAGGTATTTTTTCCCTTGTCAATTATGCAATGTTGAATAAGCGATGTATAATTTTCGAGTTTTTCACTGCTCCTCCAAAGCTGGAATGGTCGTCTTGGTGGTTAGGCCTTAGGAGGTTATTAAAGTTCATGTGTCGATGTATATAAGCGTGTTAGGTATCGGTATTGAGTCGTATGGACATGTACTAGGTCCCCCTAGAGTTTCGTCTGACTCCAAGAAAAATAATTTTTTCCTCAGTTTTAGGGCATTTTTTAATGGTTTAAATAGAAAAATTCAATTGTAATAAAAGTGTGTTCCGGAGTCTGTTTTGACGTGGATGGGCTCGTTTTCAAGCTCAAAGCACCTCCTTTACCCCGGGACTCACTTTTCCCATGCTCCGAGTGACTATATCGTCCTGTGTCATGTATGGCATTATTTCGCTAAAGATGCTACAAAACATCAAAAAATACTAAATTTTGATGAAATGCACCAAAGTCAAAAGTTTGAAAAAGTCAAAAATCTTTTGTTTAAGTGAGGAAATGGCATGGCAATGGGTCCCCCATGTCATGCGACCCTTGGACCCATTGCCATGCGACCCTTTTCCAAACTTGAATGCATTCAAACTTTGGTTAAAATCAAAGGTAATGAATAGTTTAATTAGAGGTGACGTCAATCATCATGTGATGCACGCTAACACCAAGTCAAGTCACGATTATATTAAAGAGTGAACCCCTCTCCATTTTGCGTGTTAAAACCTTGGTTATATGTTAATTGTGATATATCATGTGATTTAAATGAGATCAGATAGAGCATGGGTTGGTGGAGAATCGCATCTATCTTGGAGAGATGGTATTTTCTCACTTCAATCAACACCAAACACTCCACTTCAACCCAATCAACACTCCACCTCATCAGTTGTTTGGTGCACCCATGGGGGTTTGTAAAATCTAATTAAGCGAGGCCGCCTTCCTCATTCTGGACGGAAGCAAAGAACCAATGCTCTTGTATCATTGTTATTGTTGTTTATGAATAAGATTTGAAAGGCCTTGGAGGCTCATGATCTGTGGCAAGTTGTGCATATGGTGATTTCTTTGTGAGGTAATATTGTTCAATTATTTTGCTTTGCATAACTAATAGTCTGGCTTAGAAGGCTCTCTATAGCACGTAGGGTAAGCATTTGCAGCTATCAATTTGCTTATTTACTTTCTTGCTATTAGCGATCTAAGAGTTCATGCTTTAGTCGGTTATAATTCATGATCTTCTGGTTTTCTAACCGTTGAGTGTACCAGATCTAATTCATTTTGTGCAAACCTGAAAAATGTGTAGATTACCATCCCAAGTGAAAGGTTGAGCTTGGTCCATCTCCTTTACTTTGGATTATATGTTGAAACGAACACATAAGTATTCCTTGCCTGCATCAAAGTTTCTTCCAATCTTGAAAGAAAGATTCAAGACTTGAGCAGTTTTTCTTCTCCTTAAAAGTTTAAATCACAATTATCAGCCTAGATCTAGCAGCATTTACTTAATACTTAAAGAAGCACAATTTTCCATTTTTTTTGCAAGTATTAAGTAGTGTAATTTTTATTATATTTGTGTACTAATCTACTAATGCGTAATCATTTATCTTGCTGGTTTTTAGCAGGTTGAAGGAAAAAGAGAGGGAGGTGTTGCCGAAAAATCAAGTTTTTCACCATCCGGAGCTCCCACGATCCATCTACCCTCCCTCTCCTCCATTTCTTTCCTTCTCGACACTTGTAAAGCCTCTTTTGAACCATTTTTCAAGGGTCAAAAAAGGACTTTCCTTTTTAAGCATTATTGTAACTAATTTAATAAAAAAGCAAGTGGGATTACAGCTCCCACACCCTCCTTTCCCCATTGGGGGGAAGCCTGTATTGCCCAGTGTGTGATTTAGCTTTGATTTACTGCTTTCTTTTAAGTTTTAGATTAGTTCAAGGTTTTGCATCTAGTTAGATTTAATTTCCAGTATTTATGTGCTTGCTTTCTTTGTAGATCTAACCCAGTCTTGACCTCCTGAATAAGGCTTTGTCCTGAGAGAGATCCTTGACTATAGTTCCTTATATGCAAAAATGATGTCTTGTTTAGAATAAATCATAAGCACACAATCCGTCCTTAAAGGGATGTATAGATTAGTACATGCATTATTTGCTTTCACTAAATCGGAACAAACATTTTCCTATACCGTGTATGCTCTACCCCTCGTGGCTTAGTCTAAGACTTGGGGATATCAAAAGCGGTATTGTGCATTCATCAATTCCTCACATCTAAATAATAAACTCACATTAATAAAATTTACAAACCTCAAAACATTATGGAAATCCAGCGTAACGAGCCTGAGAAAGTGGACAAATTCTTCAAGTAAAGTGGAAACAACTAGAAAGCGACAGTGGGGTCTCATTAGGCTACATCCTTGTTGGTGTAGTGTTGAACACCCCCCCACGACTCCATCTAGCCCACATTTTCCCACAGGGAGCCACTCTTCTTAGAATCCAAACATATTCCCAGTACCTCACGGTATATTGGGAATCTCTTTTTTCCCTTTACTCGGTCATCATATCCACGTTTAACTTAAAATGAACCAAGAGACATTTGCAAAACACTTTACGTTTTCAGCAGCATCGAACCGTTTTATTTGACTCCATTGGCACTGATCTCCATTTGCAACAATACTTTACAATTTACTTAATATCAGTTCGTTAAGGTTGCTTAATTTTTTATATGCTAATGTTGTCTCTTATATGCTGTTGAAATAATTCTTAACTTTGCAAATAATCTTGATTCAGTAATTTAATTCTAAACAACTCCTAACAACCATCTCATCCATAACTAACAAAACTTCAAGAGCCTTCGAAACTCTTTTGTATGGACTACCCCCCTTGGCTCCGTTAGAAGTGGCCTAAAAGGAGGAGTCAAGATCAGGTGACATCACCTGACTCGAGACTAGCCCCCAAGGACGCACTTAGCTGCTTGAAGATTTCTGCTGCGCTATTTCCCCCAAGGTGTGTGTAAGGCCGCAACAACCGAAAGGTGGAGATGGATCTCCCCAAGTCCCTTTAGAAGCAGTGATAGCGTCCTCTAATCTCTTAGTATAAAGGGCACCTAAAGATGAGGTGGATCTCTGTCTCCAACTCCTGTAGCTGGCAGATCTGGTAGATACTATCAGATCATGGTAGAGAATCTCTTGCCAAAATGATCCAACAAGAGATCCAATTCACTAACAGCCTCATGGTATATACATGTAAAGGAAACTTAAAAATCTATCTATCATATCATCATTACAAATAACAATATTAAAACTCAGGTTTACAGATAGAACTGTTATCACGCATTTTGTAGAGGGGACTCACACCTCAGACCAAATTTTGAGCATGGCCAGTACATTGAGTCCCAGAGGCAGAGCATACTTTACAGAGGGATGAGATTCAGTTGATGCGGCTTTGGATGATTAGTTGAGTGGGCAGAACTTCAGAGTAGGTTCCCCAGGTTATTTACCTACTGATTTTGGGATCCCTTGCCATACATTTTGAAACCTTTTACACAATGAATCTCTCCCCTACTGGACAGAGGATTGGATCTTGACTTACACAGCCTCACAGTTGATGACATTCAGCAATTGTACCAGATAATGTCCCGAGGATTTTATGTTATGGATGATTATAGGTGATATTGATAGATTGACTTGCATGTAGATTTGCCCTATAGCTTGTGATTATTTGATAAGTATAAGTAGGACATTAGCATAGGAGTATATTTGATGTGAGTTTGTGATTTATATACATGTTGTTCTCTGGCAAGTCTCCACAGTGTTACTTGGACCATTACCTGTCAGTGATCCCATTGCTTATTATTGTGACATAGTAGATTTGTTTAAAGATCTAACATAACTACTATTCAAGTGCAAATTTTAACATGGTATCAAAGCCATCCTGAAAGAAGTCATTGTGCAGCAATTTGACGAAAGTTGAAAACTAGGGCTTCCTGTTCTGGGCACTTCCCTCATCTTAAGCCACCATAATTGATGTTGCACCCTAATCTTGTGATTAAATCCTTGGGCTTCTCACCACAGTGGGTACCAGGACCACCAAAATCCCATTGTGTGTGATCATTAATCTGTCTATTGGCTCCTTGAGACCACGAGCTAAATCAGAAAAAAGGAAAAGGACTTTGCACCATATTATTCCGAAATACCACAAAAGTTTGTTCAATTGATACATTAAGGAGCTTGTGCCCAGATATTTCCATGCTTGTGTCTGGATCTGCAAACCATTCTTAAAGCCAACCATAAAGGGAGAAGACATTGTGAGTTCTTTAAGTATGTGATCAAGAAGGTGGTTTGATGCCAAGAAGATTTATAATAATGAACCTAGCACTATTATGATGGTCAATTCAACGACAGAGTTTACTGGATTGTTAATTTCTGCTACCCATCAGTCGTCTAAAGAATTCCTGGCAGGCTGCAAAAAGGCATTAAGCCCTATTGCTTGTTTCAAGGCCATTAATGTCACCAAGCAAAGAGCTATCTCGTACATAAAAATTATCAATTAAAACTGATGTGTTTGACATTTAAATTGTTTAGTCTTGTACACAAGTAACAATGCTAAATATTAAAAAAGAAGATTCCAAAAGTACTTCAGCATGGAATCTTCAAACTGTAAGACAGTTCTTGGATACCAATAAGTCTGTTATTCCTGAAGCCTTTGCTCTTATCATTGTACTTTGCTGCAACCAAGGGCTTGACTGGTGACAGATACTAGCCATATGGTTGGTCTCCAAGCACAACAATAGATGCTATCCAATTTAAATCACGTCCATTTAGTCTAGTATTTTCTGAAGAAATGAACAGTGAAATTATATGTAAAGCATATTATAATAGATCAAAAAAACAAGCACAGTATCAAAATATCACTGTTCTTGTTCCAGCACTTTCTAGAAGTTGCACTCCCACATTGTAGTATTGTACCTATACTGATTGTATCCTTTTAGTCCCATTGACCTACTTTTTTGGTCATTCATTAGACAGTAGCAAAATTATCTTATCATACTGTCATCAGAACATGGACTGTACCTGCTGTTGTTCAGGAACCTGATGTGATTGTTCACTGATCTTTGGTTCTGCTTCTCCCAGCAACACTGCCGGAACAAATGCCCTGAAAATGAATGCATTATGAGATGCCCAAATGCATATGAGAGCACAATGCAATGGCTTTAAAATGCCCTATAGCATCATTTGACATCATCATATGCAATCCTACACAAAATTTGAATATCAAACATACGACAATACTCAAATCCATTTAATACCTAAGATCTGGTAAGCTTTCATAGAAGGCTTTTGTATCATCGTCATCCCAGACAGGTTCAGGAGGGGAAGCATCCTTCGAAGTAGCAGCTGAGGATCCATCTTCACCAGTGGTAACTCTTGTAGTGTGGCCATCGTCTGGCATGACAGGAGGCTGCATATCTAGTGCTTCAGCCAAACTGACACAAATAGAAGAAAGATAACTTAGAAAGTTAGAACATAATTGTTGAAATTGATGAGGCAAAACAATGAAAACTCATGTAACCATCAACATCAGTGATATCTGAAATCACTCTGTTTCATCCTTATTCGTTACTTTTAACATGGATAAGAATTAAAAATTAATTTTAACACACATTTGTGAAATGATATTTCAACTACCAGTCTACCACACTTTTTAAAAATTGAAATTGCTCCATTTCATAGTGGCAATAAATGTAAATACAGAACTCCATGCACATTATGGATAATCCTAGCAGTAAATTAAGATAGTACAGTGAATAAATAAGGATCTGTGTTGCAACACTTGATACTTACATGGGAAAACTGAAGAAATGGTTTATGCAACATAACAATGTACAAAGTGCTATAATCCATAATATAACTAAATGCAAATGTTCCAGAAGAAAAAGGTAAAAACGGAAAATATAAGACAGAAGAACAAGTAATAAACAGCCATTAAGTACCTCCATAGTAAGAAAGTGAGCAGGTTCCACCAAGTAAACTAGTCAGATGTAGCTTTCAAGTTGAACTCACAGAAAGCACACAGGTTAGTCATCAGAATAGATGGAATAGATGGATGGGGCATCAGGTTGCATCAGGAATCACCTATATAAGGGGTTACTTTAGGCTTAAACACATGATCTACTATTTCTTTTACTTGTTTTTGGAAAAAACCTGAAAGGCAAAAAGAGACAATACCATATCAATAAAAATAAAAGCTCACCCAAAAGCACAACACCAGGATCACTACCCTTTATTTAAAATTATGTAATTTGGGTATGGGTGGGTGTGAAAGCACAACATATATTGCCCTTTTTCTGGTTGTAGATGTTCCCTGTAAGAGCAAATTCAAGATATAGGTTTAAAACCAAGTAGGTGAGAATGAGACAGTACCATATAAATAAAAAGAAAGGGTCACCAAAAAACACAACCCTTGGACTAATACCATTTCTTTAAATCTTATGTAATCTGGGTAAGGGTGGGAATGATTGCACTTTTTTGGGTTGTAAATGTTCCTTGTGAGAGTGATCCACTCAGCAGTTGGCATGTTTGTCGACTTCGACAGGTGCAGCATCGACTTCAACAAGTCCAAACCTCGACACAAACTCGACAAGTTTTGCATCTCGACATGCAGCGTCGACTTCAGCATCTCGACACGACTACAACCGAATGACTCTCTGTCTTCCAGTCATCTGTAACAGTTGAACTTCTGAACCGTTCTAACTTCTTTGTAACTGAACGTAACGGGTAGTCACCCAAGCATCTCAGCATTCTATATAAGCATGTACACTATTGTAATATACAATCAATCAGTGTATAGGAGAGTATTGTGCATCATACAGTAGTAATTGAATAGCAGAGATTGGCTCGAATTCTTGCATTTTGTCAGTGCGTATACTTTCTGTCTATGTAGTGTATTTCCTACTTTGCTTATTCTTTATATGCTTCCGCCATAACAGTGCTCGATTCATTCAGTCGAACTGTTGTCCTCCATCATGCGCCTGGGCACTTGGATTGGTATCAGAGCAAGATTCAGAGCTTAAGTTGTATAGACACTTCTATCGAAGTTACCTAACTTATGCATGTTCAAACACGCTCGCAATACAAGAAGACACTACCTTCGACTTCAAAGAAGATGGTCAAAGAAACAAACAATAAATATGCAACTGATGAGACAGAGCAACTCATAGATAAAGCACTGACTCGCCAGCGAACCGAAACATTCGCCCAATTCAGCGAGATTCTCATGCGATTCACTTCGACATCCGGAGAATCCTCAACGAGACCTCACTCCAATAAAATCGGCCCCTTCAAAGTGCAAATGAATGTAGACATACCAAATCTTGAAGGAAAGATTGGCGCGGAATCCGTCGATAATTGGGTACAACAACTGAAATCCTTCATGAATCAACTCTCTGAAGCGGAAAAGATCATGTTATCACTCCAGGAAACTCCTCTAAGTTGTAGCTCGAAGATGCCTGGTAACTTACAATGTTTTGGGGGTTTTTTGATACGGATCAAGTCAGTTGACCTATATAATCTTTCCACTCTCAAGGCATGCATAAAACTCACTCATTTACAAGGCTTTTAGTTACAATTGCTTAGAATTCGACAACAAGGTGCAGGGATGGAGGACTCACCAGGCTGGCAGACTTACATATAAAACACATGCATATAAATGGCTAAATCCTTATGAAGATGGTATTTATAAATCAAATCGCACTAACAAACCAATAGGATGACACCTATCAGCTTTTTAATCAATCTGAAAATGACCTAAATACACATTCAGGCATAAACACAGTAAAGAAAGAGATGGTGGTTGAACAGATCACAACAAAAGAGCTTATATCATGAATAAGTAAAATGAGAAGCGTGAAAGCATTATAAGCTTATAAATCCCCGAAGTTGAACCCTTATTATAAAATCGATCTTAGGCTTTATAGCCTTCTACAAAAAGTGCAGATCCCGAAACTTCAATCTGTTTTCACAAAAATACTCCAAAGTGGTAGTTTTTTTAAATTAGGGTTTCAAACCCTACCTAACTATTTGTCTAACTATGACGAAGATCTAGTTCACTGAGTGAACATTAAATAACTGAAGTAGTTGCTAGTGATCACTGTTGCTGGTCCACTGTAAATTTGCCGCCAAAAGCCAGCATTTCGACGATTAACTGACGTGATCTTTCTTGCTTAATCCGCCGGAATTTTCTACCCTGCCTCTGCGGTCGGCGATCGGAAGCTCTAACCTGAACGATCGAAACCTCAAACTTGAATGTCACCGCAGTGTCGGCGATTTAAACCACTATCGGCGCAACAATAAAGCATCAGCGATCAAAAGCTATAACCACTAACTCGTCGGCGATCGGAACTCCAAACCACTAAAACATCGGAACCTCAAGACTGAATGCTACCGCAATGGCGGCGTTTCAAACCACTGACGTCGCGATCGGCGATCGAAAGCTCTAGCCACTAAGGATCGGAGCTTTACACCCGAATGTTGCCACAGTGTCAACATTTCAAACCACTAACGTCGCGATCGGCGATCGAAGGCTCTAGCCACTAACCCATCGGAGCTTTAAACCTGAATGTTGCCACAGTGTCGGCGTTTCAAACCACTAACGTCGCGATCAGTGATCGGAAGCTCTAGCCACTAAGGATCGGAGCTTTACACCTAAACGCTGCCGTAGTGTCCGCCTCTCAAACCACTAACGTCGCGATCGGCGATCGGAAGCTCTAGCCACTAACCCATCAGAGGTTTAAACCTCAGCGCTACCGCAGTGTCGGCGATTCAAACCACTAACTTCTAAGCATCAACGATCGAAAAGACTAACCACTAATCTGCCAACGATCGGAAGCTCTAGCCTGAACGATCGGAACCTCAAACTTGAATGTGACCGCAGTGTCGACGATTTAAACCACTACCAACGCAACGGTTAAGCATCGACGATCGAAAGCTATAACCACTAACTCGTCGACGATCGAAACTCCAAACCACTAAAACATCGGAACCTCAAGACTGAATGCTGCCGTAGTGTCAACGTTTCAAACCACTGACGTCGCGATCGGCGATCGGAAGCTCTAGCCACTAAGGATCGAAGCTTTACACCTGAATGTTGCCGCAGTGTCAACGTTTCAAACCACTAACATCGCGATCGGCGATCGGAGGCTCTAGCCACTAACCCATTGGAGCTTTAAACCTGAATGCTGCCGCAGTGTCGGCGTTTCAAACCACTAACGTCGCGATCGGCGATCGGAAGCTCTAGCCACTAAGGATCGCAGCTTTACACCTGAACAATGCCGCAGTGTCGGCGTCTCAAACCACTAACGTCGCGATCGGCGATCGGAAGCTCTAGCCACTAACCCATCGAAGCTTTAAACCTGAGCGCTGCCGCAGTGTCGACGATTCAAACCACTAACTTCTAAGCATTGGCGATCGGAAAGACTAACCACTAATCTGTCGGCGATCGGAAGCTCTAGCTTGAACGATCGGAACCTCAAACTTGAATGTGACCGCAGTGTCAGCGATTTAAACCACTACCGGTGCGACGGTTAAGCATCAGCGATCGGAAGCTATAACCACTAACTCGTCGACGATCGGAACTCCAAACCACTAAAACATCGAGACCTCAAGACTGAATGGTGCCGCAGTGTCCGCGTTTCAAACCACTAACGTCGCGATCGGCGATCGAAAGCTCTAGCCACTAAGGATCGGAGATTTACACCTGAACGTTGCCGCAGTGTCGACGTTTCAAACCACTAATGTCGCGATCGACGATCGGAAGCTCTAGCCACTAACCCATCGAAGCTTTAAACCTGAACGTCGCCGCAGTGTCGGCGATTCAAACCACTAACTTCTAAGCATCGACGATCGGAAAGACTAACCACTAATCTATTGGCGATCGGAAGCTCTAGCCACTAACCCATTGGAGCTTTAAACCACTAATTGTCGGCGATCGGAACCCCAAGATTAAACGTGTCGGCACTTTAAACCGCAAGTTTTTCGTAGTGTTGGCGGTATAAAGAACTAAACCTCCGAAACGCCGGTGTCGTAGAGGATTAAACCTCCGACCTGCTGTCAAAAATGTTCTTTTGGTGGTCAGTGTATATGTTACACTCCTTCTTAATCTGCCAAAGACAACCCTTTTCGGTGGCTAATGAGATGTTCTGAGCCTCGCCTAAGCCACTGAAAGCTACAACTTGTGAAATTTTCACCCAAATAAAAAACAGAAGCTTTCAAATTTGTCAATGATATTCATATCCTTCATTGCATGAGTTAAATTCTTCATACTATCAAAATAAATTATTTTGGGAGATAACAGATCACCTTTGCATCCTTAAAGATCTCAACCTTTGTGCACTACTGGTGGGACAATCCATTGACAAAGATGGAACAAGAAGGAGACCCCATAGGACATGTGGGAGAAATTTGTCACGTACGTCCGAAAGGAGTTCTACCCGCCCAAAAACATTGAACAACAGTATAAGAAGTGGCAATAGCTAAGGAAATGGAAAGACCAGTCCGTGCAAAGTTACACCTACGTATTATATCGACTTATGGCTAGACTTGGCATCCAAGAAGAAGAGAAATTGTTTGTCCTGAAGTACGTCAACAGATTATCCCCGTACATTCAGCAAGAGATTGAGTTTCTGACTGTCAGTACGGTTGCGGATGCTTTCCACTATGTCAACAAGCTTGAAGCTAAACAAAAAGGAAAAGCAGAATTCACGACCAAGCCGACAAATCGAACATCTGACAAGAACTCACCAACCGACTCCGACCAGTCAAAACACCCTTCTTAGCCGACTCCACCAAAGCCAAACTATCACAAGAAGCACTCTCAAAAAGACATAAGGGAACATAGCAAGTAGCCCCCTACCAGGAAATGGTGTGATTATCACAATTCATCATGGCATGATACGTCAGAATGCAAAGCTTAGAAGACATTTTTGGCAAAATTGTCGACATCCGACTTGTCCGACAAAACCTTGGTAGAATCCGACCTAGATGCATCGACCTTGTCGACGAGGAGGAACAAGAATGCATGTTCCATACACAGATATGGGTTCATAAAAAACGATAACATCTGATTGTGGATAATGGTAGCCAGAAGAACTTCGTTTCTGAAGATCTTGCGTAGAGACTTGGTCTTGTCACCACTCCACATCCTCATCCTTACAATATCGGTTGGATGAAGGATGGACAGGAACTAAGGATCACCCAACAATGCTGACTCACCTACTTCATTAAGCCTTTTGAAGATGAAGTACTCTGTGACGTGGCACCGCTTTCCGTACCTGACGCCCTGTTTAGAAAACCTTACTTATGGGATCGACATGGAAGTTATCAGTCGCAACCTCAGAAGGTGATTATCAAAATTCGGAATCAATTGTACAGCATACCAGAGAAACAACCTACACCAACGGTTGCAATGATATCTGCCAAACAAACAAAGAAGCTTATCAACCATGCTCAAAAGTTCGCATTGATCATGATAAGGCCTCAGCATTCCAGGAAGACTGCAGCAACTAGTCGACTCCCCGACCAGCGCAGCTCAACAATAGCAACAGATCGACCATATTCTTGACGAATATCGAAACGTATTTCAAGAACCAGACGGAGTACCTCTACATTGTCAAATAAAACACTCCATCAAACTTGTTCCTGGTTCTTCATTACCTAATGCATTTGTTTATACAAGATCCATTATAAATAATTATCATAAATCTAACAATATCAAACATGAAAACCCCGGTGGAATATGAAGATCTGAATATTCAAGGCTGGTAATAAATTTACTTCAAATTAATCAATCATAAACATATATCAGAGATGGATTATTTCTGACTTTATACAATTCTGATAAAAAGATAAAGATGGCGAGAACAATTGTACATGACACTTAGAGTGATGTAGAGGGTTGGTTGTAGGTACACTGTCTGATCACACAAAATAGGTTGAATAGAGGCCCTCATAATCAATTTACTCCTCCATTTGATGAGTACATACCCAAATATGGCAAACGATTAAATTTGACCTTCAAACAGCTCCCATGCATGAGATCGTGGGCTCTCCCAAGAGCTATAAGCTACTAATGACCTTTTACCTTTTATGTATTTTCACTTTGACTCCTTGGTGGTCCAAGGATCCTTATGTATTTTTTACTTTTACCTTTTAGTCTTCTTCAAGTACCTTATGTATTTTTTACTTTTACCTTAAGCCTTCTTCAAGTGCCCTGTGGTCCAAAGGTCCTTATGTATTTTAACTTTAGCCCTCTTCAAGTGCCCTTATGTATTTTTTACTTTTACCTTTTAGTCTTCTTCAAGTGCCCAGTGGTCCAAAGGTCCTTATGTATTTTTTACTTTTACCTTTAGCCTTCTTCAAGTGCCCTTTGGTCAATGCAAGTGGTCATAGGGGTCCTTCATCCCTACTCAAAGTACATCATCATAAATAGAGAGAATTACTAATGTTTTTATCTCACACCCCATGTGACACCAAGATCGCGTACTAGGTGTCTTAACCAAGGGTAGCTAAGCCTTGGAGAAGATCACACAGCCCACAAGTTGAGGGCCAGAGTGCCTCACATGCCCAGACTCGGTCTAGGACTTATAGTGATATCCTGCTAACAGACCAAGCGTCTCCATTCTCCCGGAGAATGGCCCTCAGCCCTAGGCTAAGTCCCCCAATACTAGACTGGTTCATCTTCTTGGTAACTGACCAGGTGCCTCCATTCAAATAAGGGCCACTCAGCTCTAGGCTGAGTTCCCCATGTTGTACTGGTTCCACATCCTGGTCCCTGACCAGATGTCTTCATTCAATAGAATGGCCACTCCGCTCTAGGCCGAGTCCCCCAATGTTGGACTGGTTCCACATCCTGGTCCCTGACCAGATGTCTTCATTCAACAGAATGGCTACTCAGCACAAGGATGAGTTCCCCCACTGCAAGACTAGTTCCACATCCTGGTCCCTGACCAGATGTCTCCATTCAACAAAATGGCTACTCATCACAAGACTGAGTTCCCCCAGTGCAAGACTGGTTCCACATCTTGGTCCCTGACTAGATGTCCTCATTCTCCTCAGAGAATGGCTCTCGATGTTGCACAGGAAAAAATCAACAATCAAGGCAATGAGGATCATTGTTGATTCTATCAAAGATCACTTGATCTCTCAAGTGTCATCTAAGAAGACACCAAAGCAAATGTATGATGCACTTTCCAGAATGTATGAGGGAAGAAAAATCAACAGAAAGATGAATTTGAGAGCTCAACTGAAGGGCACCAAAATGAGCAAAGGTGAATCAATTCAAGATTATTTCACAAGGGTATCCCAGTTCAGGGAACAATTAAGTGCCATTGGAGACACCCTTGATGAGGATGAACTAGTTATGACTGCTCTCAATGGTCTCACTAGACCTTAGGATTCATTCATACAGACTCTGTGTGCCAGAAAAGAAAGTATGAAGTTTGACATTGTATGGGCGGATTGCATTCAAGAAGAAGCTAGAGTAGCTAACAGAGAAGCTCTACTTAGAGAAGATGATCAAGCTCTAGCCATCCATACTAAAGGAAGAAAACAATCAAACTTCAAGAAGGGTAGTCATAAACCTTCAAAGAAGAAGTTTCAAAAGAAAAGAGAAAACAATCAAAAGAAAGATTACTCAAAGTATCAATGATATAACTGTCATAAGATAGGACACCTTGCCAGAGAGTGTCCATCAAAGAAGAACAACAAAAGACATCATGCTCATCTAGTTGAAGATGAAAAAGAAGAAGAAAAACCTCGAAAAAGACTAACAAAAGAAGAAGATGTAGAAGAATATGTACTGTTCTCTATACTCTTTGGGTTTGTAACACCTGGAGAAGATACATGGCTTATTGATAGTGGTGCTTCAAAGCACGTGACAGAGAAGAAGCAAACTCTGTCAAGACTTGAAGAAAAGAGCTCTTCTCATAAAATGTCATTAGGAGATGACTATAAATATCCCATCAAAGGTATTGGTGAATCAAGCTACAAGCTTGACTCTGGAACTTCCATGAATATGAAGGAAGCAATATATGTACCAGGTTTGAAAAAGAACCTACTTTCCATCTCAGCACTAGATAAGAAAGGATATAGAGTTGCTTTTATAGATGGACAAGTACTTATGTGGTCCAAAGGAAAGAGACTTGAAGATATTGTGGTCATTGGTGAAGAAGGAGGAGTGTACAAACTCAAAGGACATCCAGAGACAACCCTCGTCCATGAGACCACTAGCTCAAGTGAACTATGACATAGGAGGCTTGCTCACATCAACTACAAAGCACTACCCTATGTGAGCAAGGTGGTAACAGGGTTACCAGATCTGAAGATTGATCAAGAGGGAACTTGCAAAGAACATCAAGAATCCCTTTCCGAAAAGTGAAACAAAGACTAAAGGTACATTGGAATCATAGCGGAAAACATCGCCGATTTTTTACGAGTTCTCGAGAAATTGCGAGTTTTTCAAAAAATCGCGCCGCGCGAGGTCTGCAAAAAATCGGCGATTTTTTCATAAAAATCGCGCCACGATAGGAAACATCGCCACGTCGACTGATGGCGGATTCCGGGATGAATAAAAAAGATTTGGGGTTTTTTTTTCCGGTTTTGAGCTAGATAACGAGGAAGGAGGGTTTTACCATTGCATCCATGGATTCCATGCGTCAAAAGCAACTGCATTGGATGCAAGAATTGAAAAGCAGATTGGAGGAGAAACAAATGACTGGGTAGACCTCACCCAATTCATTCCCAAGAAATTCAAACTCCATTTAAGTCAGGTCTGGAGGCTTTGTTCAATTCAAAATTGACCTAGACATGATGCCCAAGTGTGTGGACGCCGCTCTGAACTTCGTTATAATTTCAACAAAGGGAGCTCGGAATCAGATGGAATGAAGGAACAATGAAAGTTAATTGAAATAAAGATCAAAAAAGTTCAAAATAGGAAATAATGAATGGCATTCAAAGTGGAGAAGAACAAACAGGAATATATTATAACCTGACTCTGTAGCACCCACTTTGACTTCATAAATTCAATTTTAAAAAGAAGAGCCCTAAACTCTGATTTGGGGAAAATCAAGGTAATAAGGATTGAAGGGGAGCATCAAAACAAAATAACTAAGGAATTTGGAGAGGGTATACACAACGAAATTCCAAGCATCAAAGATGGAAGGGTCCTAAGGATTATTTTGAAACATTGACAAGAGTTTGTTCTTGAGGCTCCAAAAACCCAATGAAGTAACATCTAGCATCTAGCCATGTCAACTAATTATTTCAATTTGTTAATGGAAATCTCTTTCTGAATAAATATTAATAGAATTCCAAATGCTAACAGTTGGATCTTTTGGCAGTTCAAATTCATTCGAAGTGAGGGTAGTTTGGGCAGTTCAAATTCCAAAAGCAATCTATAACTTGCAGCTCAAAGAAGGAGCAAAGGCATTGGCTCTAGGAAGATGTTGAAGTTGGCACACAATTTGCAGTGAAAGGATTTTCAATTTTTCATTCAAAGAACACTAAAAACAAGGACACTTGCACCTTCCACACATCAAACTCAAAGGAGAGACAGAGTTAATGTCAATGGTGTTGTTGTAATCAGGTCCAATAGTTGGCCAATGGACTTTCAGTATCGACTTTTATGTCTCATATTATATTTGGCATGACTACATGATATATATATCAATGCTTTTCCTATATTTATGTGCCAATGTATTTATTTGATGTCATTGTTGCTTTATATGCTTAAAATTATGAAAAAAAAGAATATATTTTGTGTTTTTCAATATTTGGCGTGGTTTGCCGATTTTTTCGCCAATGTTGCCTTGAAGATGTTTTCTGGACCCTTGCCGATTTTTTGCCGATGCCGATGTTTTCTTCTATGATTGGAATTAATTCATTCTGATGTATGTGATCCTATGCCCTCCACATCTTTAAGTGGATATGAATATTATGTCACATTTATTGATGACCATTCAAGAAAGACATGGATATATTTCTTGAAGACCAAGAGTGAAGTGTTCCGGAAATTCAAGGAATTCAAAGCCTTGATAGAGAACCATTTAGAAAGAAGAATCAAGACACTGAGATTAGATAATGGTGGAGAATATACTTCAAAAGAATTTGAAGCATTCTACAAGGAGGATGGAATCAAGAGGGAACTAACCACTCCCTACAGTCCTCAACAGAATGGTGTTGCGGAAAGAAAGAATAGAACCATTATGGAAGCAGTGAAAGCAATGATTCATGACCAAGACCTCCCCATGCACCTATGGACTGAAGTAACAAGAACAACCGTGTATGTGCAAAATAGATTATCTCATAGTGCTCTTGGATTCAAGACTCCTGAAGAAATGTATACAGGAAAGAAATATGAAGTGAGCCATCTCAAGATATTTGGTTGTCCAGTATATGTACATATTCCAAAAGAGAAGAGAACCAAGTTGGATCCTTCTGGAAAGAAGGGAATATTTGTTGGATATTGTGAAGTCTCTAAAGCCTTCAGGATATACATTTCAGGATTCCATCATATAGAGATTAGTAGGGGTGTAACATTTGATGAAGAAACAACTCTTAAGAAATCTAGAAGGTGTCAGCTTGAAGAAGTACATGAAGAGGACGTACCTCCCAGGAAGGTAGAAGATAAACCCTCTCCTAAAATAGTAGCATCTGAAAATCATGATATGCTAGAACCTCATGAACCCCCTACTATGGATATATCTCGAAAGAGAAAACTTGCTTGGGTAAGAAAAATCATACAAGAAGCAAAAAAGTATTGAGCTCCAGAAGGCTCCACAAGAACAAGCAAAAGATCAAAGCCATTCTCCAGTTATGTAGCTTTGATGCATGACCTTGTAGATCAAGAACCCACCAGCTACGAGGAATTTGTCCACAAGAAAGAGCAGGTGGAAGCAATGACGAAAGAATACTAGTCAATAATAAAGAATGATGTTTGGGATATAGTTCCCAAACCAGAAAACAAGAGTGTGGTATCTTCGAAATGGATCTACAAGATAAAACATGTTGCTGATGAAAGTATTAAAAAGTACAAGGCAAGATTTGCGGCTAGAGGATTCTCTCAGAAAGAGGGGATTGATTATTAAGAGACATTTGCACCACTAGCAACGTACACTTCCATCAGAACCATCATGGCACTTGCTTCCATGATGAAGTGGGATCTACACTAAATGGATATAAAGACAGCCTCCCTGAATCGTATTGTTATCACATATACATTTGCAGTTGGGCTTCCAAGATGCAGCATGCAGACTTGTCTCTTATTGTATTTCGGGCTACTATTTACATGGGGTATTAGCATGGATCTTTACAGCTTCATTTCATTTCAAAGCCTTGTTCATCAAATTTTCTTTGCAAAGACTGAGATTCAGGAGTCCATTGCGATGCTTTTGGTGACAATCTAGTTCATTGTAGCAGAGCAACAGATTAGAGTTAGTACACACAGTTATAGAGGGGCTTATCAGATGGAAATGGGTATATTTGGTGAGATTAGGTATACACCTCCTTGGTTTGTTTTTCTCTATGATGTATGTCAGACACCTATGCTTAGCAGGTTAGGATGATTATGGTGACCTATGCTTATATCTTATATTGCTCTAACATGTGTTATGATTAATCAAAGGACTCGATGTGAAGATTGTTTTCCATGCCATGCTTGTACAAATTGTAAACCTTAGTGCTAGGTTGGTACCATGTCACTTATCCCCGTCCATCCAGTTCATCCACCTTTGATGCTATCCCATGACTTATACTGTTTGAGACTTGTGAGATTGAAGATCCTTTCCCCATTTTGACCTCTATGCATGATGGATCCCATGTTGTTTTGTGTCTCGACTCTGAGTTGTGCAACAAAACTTGTCGAAGCCTTGATCCTTCTGGGCCAGGAGAACCCGTTGGTGGTGGGATCCTAAGCTTAGGCAAGTTGGGTTTTGAAGCCTTGGCCTCTCTGGTCGGTTGCCCCCGATGTTTGGTCCTGATTGTGGATATTCCCCCTAGTTGCCCGAGTAGTTGGCAGCTAAAACCTAAAGCAAATATGTCTACCATCATTACATGGATTATGAGCTATATCAAATATATTATGAAATGTAAGCACTCAAATGAAATTGCAAACTGTGTCTTTAGACACAAATAAAAAAGGCTATGAAGTGAATGTTAAAGGCCCAAATAAAGCAGTGGATAAACAAATGCTAAATCTAAACACTGTTGGCCATCTTATTGATAATGTAATGATTAATTCCTCACAGAGCCTACGGGTTTTGATGTGAGATAGGCCAAGGGACCACTAATTCATAGTGTCCCCTAGGATCTCTTCACTACAGTTTCTTGTGTACTCAACGCAAGGGTCCTAGAAAAGATCCTCACAGAGCTTGATTCTTAGCCTTGATGTGAGTCGTAGACATGTTAAGGTTGAATGGACACTTTTCAAATCAGCTCATCCACTTATAAGACACCACCATTCTCTATTGTCCAATCTATCATGCATATGTCACTCTGGTTGTGTGTACTTGTCATTAGTCGGATAAATCACTGAGTTAAAGTCGGTTAAAAGTCATTTCCCTTTGCCTAAACCTTGTTCTTCCATCCTCACCCATCTATAGCACATTGTTTACCCTTTGTAAGTATGGCATGAACAAGCAGATTTCCAAAAAGTTCCAAGATTCTTAAGAAGCACAAGTACATCTTACTATTATTATTATTATTAGTCAACATGATTAGGAATAACTGATTCAAGTTGAGTTTTGATATAAACCATTGGAGCATTTCTTACCTTGAATAGTTGCAGGATCATATTGATACAGTATCTCACTTTGATTTTGGGTACTTTGACCTGGTCAACCCAGCTGACCAAGTCAATCACGGTTCCCAAGGCAATGACTCAAAAATACATGGTCTATATTTGTTCCAGACATGCCCAAGACCAATACTGCGGTTTTAGTTTTGAGAGTTTCTGTTAAAATAATGTAACTTTGGAAAATGTTCTAGATGTATTGTATTCCTCCTTCTGGAGATGAGTTTGGTCTTGTTAGAGTCATTGAAGGATGCAATGTAAACCTCCGAATGTAAGTAGGTTCAATAGTACCCAAGTGTCAATATAATAAATGTTATTTGTGATGTCCAGTTGGACAAGTCAGCCCAGTCAGTTAGTGAAGTCGGCCCCACCAAGTTAAAGTTCAAGTCAACAGAAGAATATAAATAGGGAGGCGCTCCCCTTCATTTATACTCACTCACTCAAGCAATTTTGCAAGAGAGAGAAGAACTAGTGCCCCAAAAAGAAGTTAGAAGCAGTTGTTTGGGTCTTACACTGCTCCGGTCGAGATCTATAATGAGGAAGTTTTGCGGGGTTTTCTCTTTTGTGGTTTCCCTGAAGAAAATCTTTGGGTTCTTTTGTTCTTATGTTTTCTGTGCATGTTGCACTTTCAGTGATCTTCTAGCGATAATTTGTTTTAAGATATCATCTAAGCAAATTGATAAAACTTAACATGGTATCAAAGCCACCCTGAAAGGAAGACCTACACAGCTAGAGTTTGTCATTCTGAACAAATCCCTGGACAGATCAGCCAGGATGGACAGATCAGCGAGGAAAGAGGGCTCCCTCAACTCGCCCTTGAAGAGCGCATCTTTTTGTGCCAGGACAAACTAGGGTTTCAGTTTTCCTGAGACTCCATCATCAATCTCAGGAAAAGCAAGTTACAGTCTACCTCGCCTCAGGGAGGCGCATCTTTTCCACCCCTAATCCCTTTTAGGGTTTCCAGTTGAGATCAAGTGAACTATGAGAGCCAGGAACTGGTTTCCTCAAGTAAGTACTCTTCCTCCTTATTCCATTTGAAGTTCTCATTCTGTTAAAGATGACTAAGAACACCAAGCTAGATTAAAAGCTTAAAGGTGTTGAAAACTTCAGAGCATGGAAGTATAGGATCATGTCATCCTGCAAGAGAATGATCTAGACAAGTTTGTAAAGGAGGAAGTGAAAGAATCAGAAGAGGAGGATAAGTCCAAGCATAAGAAGGATATGATCATAGCTGACTCCATCAAGGATAACTTGATTCCTCAAGTATCATCAAGGGAAACTCCAAAAGAAATGTTTGATGCTCTTACCAGTCTATTTGAAGGAAGAAACATCAACAAAAAAATAACCCTGAGGAATCACCTCAAACATGTAAGGACTCAAAAATCAAAGACCATGCAATCTTACTTTTCAAGAGTAGCTCAATTTAGGGATCAGCTAGAAGCCATTGGTGATACACAGTAGAGGAAGCAGAAATTGTGATGACCACCTTAAATGGTCTTCCAAGAGATTGGGAAGCTTTTATCTGGGGAATCTGTTCAAGAAGGAAACTAACTAAATTCAGGAAGCTATGGGAAGAATGTGTCCAAGAAGAAGAAAGAATTTCAGCCAAAGAAGTGAAGCTAAATGACAATGAAGATCAAGCCTTGACAACTCATGCCAAAGGCAAGTACAAAAGGAAGAGTCATGATCATCCTCATAAGACTCAAGGATTCAAAAGGCCAAGGAAAAACTTCTCAAATTATGAGTGCTTCACTTGTCACAAGTTGGGACACATTGCCATCAACTGTCCCATGAAAACAGAAAGAGTTAAAAAGATGAAAAGATTCCAAGCTCATGCTACTGACGATAGTGATCAAGAAGTTGAAGAGGAAGCAAAGAAGGATGGAGACTCCAGTGAAGAATATGTATTGATCTTTTCTCTAATAGGATCAATCTCACCAGGAAATGACACCTTGTTAGTAGAAAGTGGTGCATCCAAGCACATGACAAGTTACAAGGACTCACTATCATGCCTTGTACAAAAGGAATCACCACACAAAGTTATGCTTGAAGATGATTCCCAATATCCTATCAAAAGGAATGAGAGAAGCATCCTATAAGTTGGACTCTGGAAAGTCCATGAAGATGAAAGATGTCCTATATGTCCCTGGACTAAAGAAGAACAACCTGTCTATTTCAGCTTTAGACAAGAGAGGATTCAGTGTTGCCTTCATAGATGGAAAAGTCCTCATGTGGTCAAATTGGAGTTGAAGAAGGAGGACTCAACAAACTGAAGGGACATGCGGATTCAGCGTTAGCAACCAGTACAATAAATCCATGTGAGCTTTGGCACAAAAGGCTTGCTCATATTCATTACAAAGCTCTACCAATAGTAAACAAGGTTGTGATTGGTCTACCAGAAATTCAAATAGAACATGAAGGAGTATGCAAAGGGTGTGCACAAGGAAAGAATACTAAGAATCCCTATCCAAAAAGTGACAGCAAAGCAAAAAGGGACCTTAGATATTATCGATTCAGATATATGCGGGCCAATGCAAACAACTTCATTAAGCAAGTGTATTTACTATGCTTCTTTTATTGATGACTATTACCGCAAGACTTGGATATATTTTTTGAAAAAGAAGGATGAAGTGTTTGAAAGGTTTAAAGAGTTTAAGGCCTTAGTAGAAAATCTCTCTGAAAGGAAAATAAAGATTTTGAGGTTAGATAATGGAGGAGAGTTCACATCAAAGGAATTCAATGATTTATGCAAGGAAGCTGGATTAAAAGGGAGCTCACCGTTCCCTATAATCCTCAACAAAATGGTGTAGCGAAAAGAAAGAATAGATCCATCATGGAAGTGGTAAAAACTATGATACATGATCAAGATCTACCAATGTACCTGAGGGCAGAAGTAGCCAGAACAATAGTATATGTACAGAATAGAATCTCCCACATTGCTCTTGGGAACAAAACCACCTAAAGATATTTGGTTGTCCCGTGTACATTCATATTCCCAAGGAGAAAAAAACAAAGCTAGATCCTTCAGGAAAGAAGGGATTGTTTGTAGGATATAGCGAACAGTCAAAAGCCTGTCGAATCTATATCCCAGGATATCGTCAGATTGAACTTAGCCGAGATGTAACATTTGACGAAGATACAGCTTTCAGAAAGTCGAAGAAAGATAAGGAAGATGAAGAGGAACATGAAACTCCCAAAGCTGCAGAACCAGTTAGGAATGATACCTGAGGATCATGATATGACTGAACCTCAGTTGCCAAAAGAATTACCCAGTGAAATAATTTCTCGAAAGAGAAAGCCTACCTGGGCTCGTGATGTAATTGAAGAAGCAAAAAGGCATGGTGCCCCAAAAGGAACCATTAGAGAAAGGAAGAAGCCAAAGTCATATCCTAGTTATATGGCTTTGATGAGTGATCTAGTTGATAAAGAACAAACATGTTTTGAAGAAGCAACAAAGCAGAAGAAATGGGTTGATGCAATGGTCGAGGAATACCAATCCATAATAAAGAAAGATGTGTGGGAAATAGTAACAAGACCAAAAGACAAGTCAGTGGTATCCTCGAAGTGGATCTTCAAAACAAAGCATTCCGCAGATGGTAGTATAGAAAAATACAAGGCAAGATCCGTAGCTAGAGGTTTCTCCCAAAAGGAAGGAATTGACTATGAAGAGAACTTTGCTCCACTAGCTAGGTACACTTCAATTAGAACTATCCTTGCCTTGGCATCCAAAAAGAAGTGGAAGTTACATCAGATGGATGTAAAGGTAACTTTTCTAAATGGCTTGATAGAAGAAGAAGTGTATATCGAACAACCGCAAGGTTTCGAGACTGACGATCGGAAAGCTTATGTATGTAAACTTAAGAAAGCATTGTATGGGCTAAAACAAGCACCCAGAGCATCGTACGAAAGAATTGATAGATTCCTAATGAGTTTAGGCTTTACCAAGAGAAAGGCAGATTCTAACCTCTACTTTAAGGTTGAGAATGATGGGCTTATGATACTACTATTATATGTGGATGACTTATTCTTAACAGGAGAGGATAAGCCCATCAACGAATACAAGAAGAAGCTTGTTGCAAAATCTGAGATGAAAAACCTTGGAATGATGCACTACTTTCTAGGTCTTAAAGTTTGGCATTATCCAGATGAGATTTTCCTGAACCAAGGAAAATATACATTGGGAATTATAAAGAAGTTTGGATTGTTAGATTGCAAGGCCATGACTACTCCGATGACAGCAAACTTGAAGTTATTGAATCACGATACTTCGGAAACTATAGATGCCACCTTTCACAGATAGATTATTGGTTCACTGATGTACTTAACCAATACAAGACCAGATATATGTTGTTGTAAACACACTAAGTCAATACATGGTGAATCCCAAACATATTCATATGATGGGAGCAAAACATGTGATGAGATATCTAAAGGGAACTTTAGATTATGGGCTCAGATATGCGTCAGATGGTGAGATCAGACTACATGGGTTCGCAGACTCAGATTGGGCAGGAAGTGCTAAAGACAGAAAGAGCACTTCAGGATGTTGTTTTAGTTTGGGATCAACCATGATCTCATGGTTCAGTAGAAAGCAGACCAATATTGCACTTAGCACAGCAAACGCAGAATACATTGCTGCCTGTTCAGCTTGTAGTGAAGCAGTCGGGCTTCGAAAGATGTTGGAAGGTTTATTTGATGAAGAGATAGATGTTACTGATATCCTTTGTGATAATCAGAGTTGTATCAAGATGACAAAAAATCCAGTATTTCATGATAAGTCAAAACATATTGAAGTGAGATATCACTTCTTTTGGGACATGGTTCAGAAAGGAGCTGTAAAGCTCAAGTACGTTCCTACAGAGGAACAAGTGGCAGATGTGTTGACTAAGCCTCTGGCTCGTGTAAAGTTTGAATACTTTCGAGAAAAGCTTGGTGTAGCCCAAAAGGACCTCTCTCGAAAGAGGGAGTGACTGTAGATGGGAGAAGGATGCAGTGATGAGTAGCTCAGTCTAGAGTAGAGTAAGTCTGGCTAGAACTGTTTGGCCCGAAGGGGTTAGTCAAACGAGGCCTATTGATCCTAGGGGGATTAGTACGTCTAGCTAGTTCAAAACCCAAGTGGGTTTGTAAGCCAGAACAAGGCTTGATGGTCCCCAGGAAGATCCATCTGTCTAACTAAGCTTGTTGGCTCGAAAGGGTTAGTAAGTTAGACAAAATGCCCGGATGGATCTACCAGAGAACTCACCGTGATGCTGCTCCGAGATAGTTAGAGGGCAAAATGGTTGTTACAGTATTGCTATACTGTTGATTGATGAGATGTTTGCTTTCAGTAGTGTTATACAATTATATTGATGATTGTTGAGATGTTTAGTTCAGTATTGTTATACTGATGACTGCAGAGATGATTGGTTCAGCATTGTTGTGTTGATTGTTGAGATGGTTGATTCAGTATTGTTATACTAATGATTGATTGAGATGTATGCTTCAATATTGTTATACTGATGATAGTTTCAGTATTGTTATATTGATGATTGATTGATATGTATGCTTCAGTATTGTTATATTGATGATGGTTTCAGTATTGTTATACCGACGATTATCGAGATGATTGTTGAGATGTTTACAGTGTTGTAACACTGATGATTGTTGAGATGTTTACAGTGTTGTCACACTGATGATTGTTGAGATGATTGTTGAGATGTTTACAGTGTTGTCACACTAATGAATGTTGAGATGATTGTTGAGATGCTTGACTGATGATTGTCGAGATGATTATTGAGATAGTTTCAATGTTGTTACACTGATTAATGCCATAGTTTCAGTATTCCTATATTGATGTGACAAATTCAGTATTTCTTTATTGATGATGATGTTTATGATGATGGTGTCCCAACATCTCTATGTTGGTAATGCAGATGATGATCTAGCACTACAGATGATTTAGTTTTTAGCACTAACATGCTAATGATGTTGTTGATTGTTTCAGTATTTACATATTGTTGATGCAGATGATGATGTTTCAATATTTCCATACTGAAGATACAAATGATGATGTTTCAGTATTTCCATACTGAAGAGACAGATGATGATGTTTCGGTATTTACATACCGAAGATGCAGATGATGGTGGTTCAGTATTTACATACAGAAGATGCAGATGATGATGTTTTCAGTATTCACATACTGGAGATGCATATGATGATGTTTCAGTATTCACATACTGAAGATGCAGATGATGATGGTTCAGATGATGATGTTACAGGTGATGGTTCAGTGTTTACACACTAATGTTGGCAAGTGGATGATTCAGAAGATGTTCCAGTATTCACATAATGATACTAAAGATGAAGGTCCAGAAGATGAATCAATGGATGATGATGATCCAAAAGATGAATCAGCATTCATATGCTGATGCTGCAAGAGATGGTCCAGAAGATGACAAGAAGATGATTGAAGAAAGATAAATGCAAAATATGATCCAGTTGAGATCGATGATGAAGATGTATGATGATGTACCAAAACTTCCATGACATATAGAGTCTCACCAGTCAATTGCATAGTTGTAATGGTAACAGTTGCTACTACGATTGAATACCTTCCTAGTTAAGAGGCAGTGTTAAAATAATGTAACTTCGGAAGATATTCTAGATGTATTGTATTCCTCCTTCTGGAGATGAGTTTGGTCTTGTTAGAGTCATGGAAGGATGCAATGTAAACCTCTGAATGTAAGTCGAGTCAATAGTACCCAAGTGTCCATATAATAAATGCTATTTGTGATGTCCAGTTGGACAAGTCGGCCCAGTCAGTTAATGAAGTCAGCCCCACCAAGTTAGAGGTCAAGTCCACAGAAGAATATAAATAGAGAGGTGCTCCCCTTCATTTGTACTCACTCACTCAAGCAGTTTTGCAAGAGAGAGAAGAACTAGTGCGCCAGAAATAAGTTAGAAGCAATTGTCTGGGGTTTACATTGCTCTGGTCGAGATCTATACTGATGAAGCTTTGCGGGGTTTTCTCCCTTGTGGTTTACCCGAGGAAAATCTTTGTGTTCTTGTTTCTTATGTTTTCTATGCATGTTGTTCTTTAGTGATCTTCTAATGATAATTTGTTTTAAGATATCATCTAAGAAAAATGATAAAACTTAACACTTTCCCCCCGGTTCTCCATTATCACTTAATTATTGGCCAAATGATCAAATTTTATTCTAGATGGCATTATGATGGGTTCTCCTAGAGAAGAGCAGTGTTCCAGGGGGTATGAGTAGTCACTTATACAATTCTTCTATGTCTTCAAATCATCCAGAGCAGTCAGTTTGCACCCTGGACAAAGAGTTATGGTAGATTTATCAATTTCCAGAGATTGTACCAACAGAAATGAACTAGAAAAATCACTGAAAAAATCGATTTGGCCTTTTGGGTCAACGAAATGGCTTGGAATTTTGACAGATTATGTGTTTTAGCGTACTAGACAGTCCTCCAGCAGTTTTCAGTCAGCAGATGTCCGGATTATTTTATCTATGGCTCAGTCGATGAAAAAATCCCCCAAAGGAGCACCCCCTCTCATGGCTAATGATGTATTTCACTGTTATATTATATGGTTTGAAGTTGTAAAAGGGGCCTAGGGTGAATTAAGCCCCTAGTGACACCCTCCTATGTACTATCATGTCACAACTTATGTTATATTGTGACTTTGACTTAGGATAGGCATCCATGAGCAAAGTGTGCCCCCCCTTTGACTTAGTCATTTGATCCATATGATGATCTATGTATTGTTGATCTCAACCATTGATGATGTTTTAATCGCAACCGTTCAATGATAAAGTGAGTTAAGGTTTAGGTCTCTCTAAAACTATTTAAGAGAGGTGACCCCCCCATTGTAATTCACAAGCTTTAGCACCAAAATTTTAAATAAAGAGATTTTTGTTTAGGATTATTCTTCTATGTATCTTGTGGATGTTTTGATGATCTGATGATTGCATTGCTACTCTTCTATACTGAGCTTCATTCAGGATATATCTTGCATTTCTTCTTTACCCATCTTATCTGCAAAAAAGGGAGGCGTGCTAGGAGAGAGATAGGGCGTTTTTGTGGGGCAACTCACCTTCGTCCCGGCTCCTGGATGTTCGAATCAAGGAGTATCTTGTTCTTTATGATATTTTATTCTTTTTCTTCTTTGTATTCTGCAGATCTCGTTCGTTTGTCTAATCGGTTGATTTCTCTCTGATCTGGCAGGTTTAAGGAGGCGCCAAGGTGACTAGCTGTGACAAAATAACAACAAGATCTTCCTCGAAATAGTTCATTTCGACCGGAAAGCAGCATTCTTCATCATTTCTCAACTCATGTACAATATCCAGATATGTCTCACAGGTTAGTTTCTCTTTTTTTATTTTCTATATATGCATTGCTCATTATTCTATTACATTAAAACCCTCCTTTCGTAGATCCATAGGTTCTAGTTTGCGGCGAGCTATAAAATTTAAAACCCACTTCGGAATTAACATAAAAACAACTTTAAAGTTTCATCACAATCGGACTCCATTTGCCCATCCAAAGCACTGGCCTGCTACTTAAGGAAAATCGCACCCCCTTAGGGAAAGTGGGTATTTCACAAACCGCAAACTGGGTATTGTTTGTTTCAACTTTATTCGCCTAATTTTACATCCAACAATCAATCCAAGTGTCCAATTTTACTTAATTTCACCATTTTGCCCTAGATCCCAATTTTTCTGCATAAACCCTAGGGTAAATTTGGGGCTTTTCACCTGGATGCTCGAAATCTCTTGGTAATTTAACTATCCTACTAAGAGATTCCACCAAGTTTCCCTTGGCTACTCATTCATTTTCCTTGTTTTAGGGTTTCTTGGTCTTAGGGACGCCCCCTAGGCTTTGTGTTTTCATTGGTCTAAAGTGTCGATATCCTTGACTGGTGTGACATCTGAGTTCTTTCGGAAGTCTTGGATATCGTATGTCATGACTTTGGTTGTCTTTCCTCTGTCATCCTATATAGGATCACCTCACGGGGCAACTACAAGATTCGTGATAACATTTTTGGCGTCATTGCCAGGGAGGTAGAGGCTTACCTTGGTTCATTATACATGCCTCTGGTGTCTGTGAATAGTTTTACTGTTTATATTCATTCATATCACAGCCGGTTCTAAAATCCAATGGTTGTATTTTGATTATTTAATTATGCACAATCATTGTGTTATCTGTATCTCTCGTACGACATTATTTGTTGGTGAACACGGCAAAACGTTCACCTGCCGACTCCATAATGCGACTCCACTGAGAAACGAACCCAATGCATAAATCATGATGAATTCAGAATCTCTCCTCAAATTTTCACAAACCCTGAAAAAATGTACTAAATAGTAATTAATATTAAAAAGCAAGAGGACGAAAGGGATAGATGGAGGTCAGCCTATTGGTATGAGGATGATCTTGAGCATGATTATGGGTATGAATCTAGTTATCACAATCATTATGATAACCACCAAATCCCTCACCCACGCAATAAATATTTCCCAACCATCTCGAGTGGACCAGTGAGTAAGCATCAAGTAAATGATCCTTGTAATCCTATTAGGTACCCAACTCAAATAAACAAAGCTGTTAGGAAACAAGCTAAACCTTCTCCATTTGACTTCTCTAAAATTCTTGGGGGACCTCATCCTATGCCAAAAGGATAAAGTGAAGGGTTGCCTCGTTTCTTTGCAAATGCAATCGAATCAATTGAAAAACACTTGGATGTTGTTCGGTATTATATGGAAGCATATCGTGCTGAGGATGAAGATGTCTATATGCAACCGCTAGGACAATCTTTAGAAGGCAATGCCAATTTTTGGTTATATACGTTAGCACCAGCATCCATCACTAGATACAACATGTTCACCAAGTTATTAAGAGATGAATGGGGTAAAAACATTGATAAGTCCATACAACTAGGTAATAATGATTGTGTTGTTGAGGATCAATCTAATAAAGATGATCAAGATAACCATAATAAGCATTAGAGGAAATTTGAGGTCTAAAATGGGCCTCCCAAGGAAAATGATAAAATAATAGTTATTAATTTTGGAGGAAGAATGAAAAAAACTACTTTTTTTGTTCGTATTTTCGACATATCTCCCTGTGTTTTTACTCAAATTCCGAGTGGGAGAGCTCGTTGGATGCGGAATTTAATTCCACATCCAACGAGTACCCACACTCCAAACTTTTTATAGACCCCACTACCCCAAAAACAAGAAATGCCTGAAAAAACGTGATGATGACATCATCATCACGTTTTTTCAGGTATTTCTTATTTTTGAGGTAGCGGGGACTGTCAAAAGTATGCAGTGTGGGTACTCGTTGGATGCGGAATTAAATTATGCATCCAACGAGCTCTCCCGCCTGAAATTTGAGTAAAAACACAGGGAGATACGTCGAAAATACGAACAAAAAAAGTAGTTTTCTTTTATGACAAATATGTCAATTCAACCATTATGGTTGACTCGTTTTGTTGAAATTCTATTGGTTCTTGAATTCCAACTCAAAAAATTTATTATTGGAGCGTTTTCTTATAAGGCCCATTTTAGACCCCAAATTTCCTCTAATGATAACTGGCGATTCCTCATCTCCTGAGCCAACAATGAATACGCCTTTGAATGACCCTTCGATACAAGAAAATGATGATGAGGAAATGTCGACCCTTCAGGATTATGACTATGATATTGATATAGAAGGAGAACAAAATAGTCACCATCAGGAACCATCCATAGTTGAATCTCTCATCTGTGAATCCATCAAAGATCCTCATGGCTTGGTTGACGATTATTTTGATTTAAATTTTGGTCATATCTCGGAAGAAGGTCAATCACATGATAATTATGATATGACTGTAAGTGAACCTGATCAAAAACATCATTGTCCTAATGGTATCGATAGAACCCTTCATCCAATCCTTAATCAGGATATGTTGGTTCAATGTGTGGATACTGACCTTGTTTTGAATCTTGAAATCATTCCTAGAATTCAATCGAAAACTTTTCCCTCTCATCAAATTCTGATATCAATTGTTCCAAGTCTGGGAGAAAATTTTCAATCCACCCTCCCGTCCCAACTTTTTGAGTCTTCCTGTATGGGTTTGTGTTCTAATGAGGTTGTTACTTTAGAAATTTTTAGTCAAGAGTTCGAACATTGTCACAGAATTGGAGAACAAGCACTTCGTGTCTCTTCTCAATCATCTTTAATGAATAATGTTTTTCAATTTGTAAATCTGTCTTATGGATGGGTGGAGAAGGTGTATAAAAATTATTTTCATCTTTTCTCCATTATGGAACAACGAGAGGGGTTAATTTCAATCTTAGTTTTTCGCATTACGATTTATCCCCATCTGGTTTTTCCATTTTACCTGGAGTGAACAAAATTGGGTATCCTACTCATGTAGAGGAGAGAACAAATAATTGTCTAGCCGAGCTAAATCATGGGTCATATTGTCTTTTTTCATCAAAGGTGAACTCACATTATTTTTATGATCCCATCGGTGCTTTGATGATTAAAGTTTGTAAAAATCGGTTCCAACCTTGGCATGATTTTATTCCACATCTTTCTTTGAATATCAAGCAGCATGTTAGAATGGTTACAATTTTCATTCCAATTTCTTCCAAACCATCTCTGACTTATTATATCATTAACTGCAAAGAAAGCTCAATAGATTCATTCAGCAAATGGTTGCACTAGATTTATGATTTTACTTCACACTTATTTAAATTGGTTAGAGTAGGGTAGGTAGTATTGAATAAGCTCTCTGAGCAGTAGTTTAAGTCTGTGTTCTGTCTAATTGATGCATTAGTCTTCCTTTTTGTGAATAGGGTTTGTCTTGTTCCACATTTTGAATCGAGTAGATTAGAATTTACTTTTCAGCACTTATTTCCTGTCAAATTACTTCCACGCATATATATTTTTCCCATACATGTTGCTCTGGTATTTGTTGCTTCCATGTGTGTAGGTAATGCGTAAATGCTTGGAAAGAAAGTAGAATGTTGGATATGTTGGATTGTTTGTTATTGATGGTGCTGCGGACCAAAGATTTTTGAGGTTTTCAAGCACTCTCTTCATTAGAGCACTTGTCCCAGTTGGAGCCCGATGTTATCACATATACATTTGCAGTTGGGCTTCTAAAATGCAGCATGCAGACTTGTCTCTTATTCTATTCTGGGCTACTTTTTACAAGGGGTATCAGCATGGATCTTTACAGCTTCATTTCATTTCAAAGCCTTGTTCATCAAATTTTCCTTGCCAAGACTGAGATTCAAGAGTCCATTAAGATGCTTTTGGTGACCATCTAATTCATTGTAGCAAAGCAGCAGATCAGAGTTGGTACACACAGTTATAGAGGAGCTTATCAGATGAAGACAGGTATATTTGGTGAGATAAGGTATACACCTCCTTGGTTTGTTTTTGCTCTATGATGTATGTCAAACACCTATGCTTATCAGGTTAGGATGATTATGGTGACCTATGCTTATATCTTATATTGCTCTAATTTGTGTTATGATTAATCAAAGGACTTGATGTGAAGACTGTTGTCCATGCCATGCTTGTACAAATTGTAAACCTTAGTGCTAGGTTGGTTCCATGTCACTTATCCCCTTCCATCCAGTTCATCCACCTTTGATGTTATCCCATGACTTATATTGTTTGAGATTTGTGAGATTGACGATCCTTTCCCCATTTTAACCTCTATGCGTGATGGATCCCATGTTGCTTTGTGTCTCGGCTCTGAGTTGTGCGACAAAACTTACCGAATCCTTGATCCTTCTAGGCCAGGAGAACTCGTTGGTGTTGGTTCCTGAGCTTAGGCAAGTTGGGTTTTGAAGCCTTGGCCTCTCTGGTCGGTTGCCCCCCAATGTTTGGTCCTGACTGTGGATATTCCCCCTAGTTTCCTAAGAAGTTGTTAGCTAAAACCTGAAGCAAATACGTCTACCATCATTATATGCATTATGAGCTATATGTTATATATTATGAAATGCAAGCCTACAAACGAAATTGCAAACTGTCTTTAGACACAAATCAAAAAGGCTATGAAGTGAAAATGTGAAAGGCCCAACTAAAGCAGTGGATAAACAAATGCTAAATCTAAAGACTGTTGGCCATCCGATTAAGAATGTAATTATTAATTCCTCACGGAGCCTACGCGCTTTGATGTGAGATGGGGCAAGGGATCCTTAATTCACAGTGTCCCCTAGGATCTCTTCACTACAGTTTCTTGTGTACTCAACACAAGGGTCCTAGAAAAGATCCTCACGGAGCTTGATTCGTTGCTTGGATGTGAGCCGTAAACATGTTAAGGTTGAATGTACACGTTTCAAATCAGCTCATCCAACTGTGAGACACCACCATTTCCTATTGTTCAATCTATCATGCATATGTCACTCTGGTTATGTGTACTTGTCATTAGTCGGATAAATCAGTGAGTTAAAGTTGGTTAAAACTTAAAAGTCATTTCCCTTTGCATAAACCTTGTTCTTCCATCCTCACCCATCTCAGCACATTGTTTACCCTTTGTAAGTATGGCATGAACAAGCAGATTTCCATAAAGTTCCAAAATTCTTAAGAAGCACAAGTACATCTTACTATTATTATTATTATTATTAGTCACCATGATTATGAATAATAGATTCAAGTTTGGTTTTGATATACACCATTGGAGTATTTCTTACCTTGGATAGTTACAGGATCATATTGATACAGTATCTCACTTTGATTTTGGGTACTTTGACCTGGTCAACCCAGTTGACCAAGTCAATCACAGTTCCTAAGGCAATGACTCAAAAATACATGGTCTATATTTGTTCCAGACATGCCGAGGACCAATACTGCGGTTTCAGTTTTGAGAGTTTGGCCCCGGTTCTCCAGAGAAAGTGATTATTATTAATTAATTATAGGCCAAATGATCAAATTTTATTCGAGATGGCATTATGATTGGTTCTCCTAGAACAAAGCAGTGTTCCAGGGGGTATGAGTAGTCACTTATACCATTCTTCTATGTCTCCAGATCATCTAGAGCAGTCAGTTTTCCCCAGTTTGCACCTTGGACAGATTTATGGTGGATTTATCAGTTTGCAGAGATTGTACCAGCAGAAATGACCTAGAAAAATCACTGAAAAAATCGATTTGGCATCCTGGGTCAACGAAATGGCCTGGAATTTTGACAGATGATGTGTTTCAGTGTACTGAACAGTCCTCCAGCAGTTTTCAGTAAGCAGATGTTCGGGTTATTTTATCTATGACTCAGTCAATGAAGAAAGCCCTACAAGTGGAGCCCCCTCTCATGGCTAATGATGTATTTCATTGTTATATTATATGGTTTGAAGTTGTAAAAGGGGCATAGGGTGAAAGCCCTTGGTGACACCCTCCTATGTACTATCATGTCACAACTTATGTTATATTGTGACTTTGACTTAGGATAGGCGTCCTTAAGAAAAGTGCGCCCCCCCCCCCTTTGACTTAGTCATTTGATCCATGTAATTATTTATGTATTGTTGATCTCCACCGTTGATGATGTTTTAATCTCAATTGTTGGATGATAAAGTGAGTCAGGGTTTATGTCTCTCTAAAACTATTTAAGAGAGGTGACTCCCCCATTGTAATTCATGAGCTTTGGCACCGGAATTTTAATAAAGAGATTTGTGTCTGGGATTATTCCTCTATGTATCTTGTGGATGTTTTGATGATCTGATGATTGGCATTGCTACTCTTCTATAGTGAGCTTCATTCGGGATTTATCTTGCATTTCTTCTTTACCCATCTTATCTGCAGGAAAGGGAGACACGCTAGGAGAAAGAGAGAGCGTTTTTGTGGGGCAACTCACCTTCGTCCCGGCTCCTAGGTGTTCAAATCAGGGAGAGTCTTGTTCTTTATGATTTTTTATTCTCTTTCTTATCTGTATTCTACAAATCTCGTTTGTTTGGCTGATTGGTTGACTTCTCTCTGATTTGGCAAGTTGAAGGAGGCTCTAGGGTGACTTGCTGTGGCAAAATAACAAGATCTTCCTACCGGAAAGCGGCATTCTTCATCATTTCTCAACTCATCTACAAGATCCAGGTACGTCTCACAGGTAAGTTTCTCTTCTTTTATTTTATGTATATGCATTGTTCATCATTCTATTACATTAAACCCCTCCTTTCGTAGATCCATAGGTTCTAGCTTGTGGCGAGCTATAAAATTTAAAACCCACTTCGGAATTAACATAAAAACCTCAAATTTTAAAGTTTCATCAAGATCGGACTCCATTTGCCCATCCAAAGAACTGGCATGCTACTTAAGAAAAAACGCTCCACAAGATGGTCTTTGCATAAATGCAAATCCACAGCAAGAAATATAAGCTCGGCCCCCCTTGGGGAAAGTGGGTATTTCACAAACCGCAAACTGGGTATTGTTGGTTTCAGCTTTATTCGCCTAATTTTACATCCAACAATCAATCCGAGTGTCCAAGTTTACTTAATATCACCATTTTGCCCCAAATCCCAATTTTTTCTGCATAAACCCTAGGGTAAATTTGGGCCTTTTCATCTGGATGCTCGAAATCTCTTGGTAATCGTTCTAAACTCTAATTAACCATCCTACTAAGAGATTCCACTAAGTTTCCCTCAGCTACTCATTCATTTTCCTTGTTTTAGGGTTTCTTGGTCTTAGGGACGCCCCCTAGGCTTTGTGTTTTTACAAGTCTAAAGTGTTGGTATCCTTGACTGGTGTGACATCTGAGTTCTTTCGAAAGTCCTTGATATCGTAGGTCACGACTTTGGTTGTCTTTCCTCTGTCATCCTAAATAGGATCACCTCACGGGACAACTACAAGATTCGTGATAACTGGTATGATTGAGGATGAGATTTACATCGAACAGCCACAAGGATTCGAAGTCGAAGACAGAGGGACTCATATATGTAAGTTGAAAAAGGCTCTGTATGGACTGAAGCAAGCTCCTATAGCTTGGTATAGTGGAATAGATAGCTTCTTGACAAGCTTGTGCTTTACCAAAAGTAAAGTTGATCCTAACCTTTACATGAAGATTATGGATGATGAACCTGTCATACTATTACTGTATGTGGATGATCTATTTCTGACTGGAAATGGGAAACAGATCACATAAAGCAAGAAGAAGCTAGCCGAAGAATTCGAGATGAAAGATCTAGGAATGATGCATTATTTTCTCAAGCTAGAAGTGTGGCAGATCCCAGATGGAATCTTTCTGAACCAGGGAAAGTATGCAGTAGAAATCTTGAAAAGATTTGATATGTTGGATTGTAAAGGCATGGACACCAACCTGAACTTGTTATCTGATGAATCATCAGAGTTAGTGGATATGACTCAGCACAAACACATTATTGGGTCATTGATGTATCTGACAAATAAATGGCCAGATATATGCTTTGTTGTGAACACATTAAGTCAGTATCTAGTTAAACCTAGACAAGTTCACCTAATAGTTGCTAAGCATGTGATGAGGTACCTAAAAGGTACGATAGACTTTGGACTATACTATGTTTGAGATCATGACTACAGATTGCATGGATATATGAATTTAGATTGGGTAGGAAGTGTCGCAAACAGAAAGAGCACCTCATGTGGATGTTATTGTCTGGGATCCGCCATGATCTCATGGTTTAGTAAGAAACAGTCCAGTATTTCTCTCATCACAGCTTAAGCAGAGTACATAGCAGCTTGATTCGCTAGTTGTGAAGCAATATGGCTTCGAAAACTGATGTCGGATCTATTTGACATGGAGTTGGATACCACAGTGATTCTTTGTGATAACCAGAGTTGTATAAAGATGACCGAGAATCCTGTGTTCCATGATAAATCAAAGCACATAGAAATCCAATACTTTTATATAAGGGATATGGTACAAAAGGGAGCTATAAAGCTCCAGTATGTGAGTACCGATGAGCAAGTTGTTGATGTGCTGACCAAGCCTTTATCTCGAGTAAAGTTTGAATATTTCTGTGACAAGCTTGGTGTAGTCAGAAAAGACTTTCCTCGCAAGGAGGAACAGTGATGATACTACAAACTTTCCTTGCAAGAAGGAATGATGAAGATATGGACTCTCTTTAAATAGGAGGAACAAGTCGAAGATATGGACTCTCCTCAGAAAGAAAGAATAGGTCAAAGATATGAACCCTCCTCGGACAAAGGGGGAGCAGGTTGATAATATGGATCCTCCCTGGAAAGGGGGAGTGATGATAAGACTGTCATTGATGATGGAATGACAGTGAAGCTCCAGTATGAAAGAGGCCAAGTGCACCTGAAGATGCTGACAAGGTCCGACATTCACTTGTGTATGATAGCATCCTCTCTTGAGGATGGTCTTGCAGGAAATAACACTTTGTTCCTGAGAGTGGTCCTTACTAGCTAAGGATGGCCCTACAGACGTTACTCTCGCATCGAGAGAGTACCCACAGTCATTTGTGGATGTCGTAGAATAACACTCGCTTAGGAGTGGTCCTAGCTTTGAAGCTGAGGATGCTCTATGAAGAGTCCTTACGCATGACAGGGCCTGCATTTAGGTGCGGTTGAGATCTTCCTTGCAAACGTTACTCTTGCATGGAGAGTGTACCTACATTTATATGTGGATGCCGTAGTCTAACATTCGCTTGCGAATGGTCCTACCTTTAACGCTGAGGATGTCCTACGATGAGTCTTTACGGACGTCGTAGTATAACACTCGCATGGAGTGGTCCTAACTTTCATGCTGAGGATGTCCTATGATATGTCCTTACGGATGACAGGCCCTGCATCTAGGTGCGGTCGAGATCTACAATTGCAGACGATACCCTTGCATGGAGAGTATGCCTACATGTACATGTAGATGTCGTAGTATAACACTCGCTTGGAGTGGTCCTAGCTCTAACAGGCTGAGGATGGTCTACGATGAGTCCTTGCGGACAATATGGTCTTGCATTCATTCGCAGACGAATCAGTTGGTCGATCTAAGGACCCTCCTCGTTAATGGGGAGTATGTTGATGGAGGATTGCATCCTTGTACCTATGTCCTAAAGTGATAGGGATTGACCATCCTACAAAGAGATCATGTGTACTGCAGGTAGTGTGGAGGTAAGGGATCGAAAAGGTCGAAGTATTGTTGCAAAGGATCAAGAAGATCGAAATACTGCTACAAAGGATTAAGAAGATCGAAGTATTGCTGCAAAGGATCAAGACGATCGAAGTGTTGTTGCAAAGGATCAAGAAGATCGAAGTATTGCTGCAAAGGATCAAGAGGATTGAAGTGTTGTTGCAAAGGATCAAGAAGATCGAAGTGTCGCTGCAAAGGATTGAAGTGCTGCTACGAAGGATCGAAAGATTGAAGTGTTGCTGCAAATGGATCAAGTGATCTTGTGCTACAGATGATGAGGACATCGAAGAGTAACTATTCCAGTTACTGATTATTGTTGAAAACTTCCTATGACGCATAGATGTATTACCTTGATACTGTTGAAGATGCTCTCTCTCGTTACTCCTATAGGTGATGATGATGTTGTCAGTAGAATACCCTTCTCGTTAAGGGGGAGTGTTGAAATATTGTAACTTCAAAAGATATTCTAAATGTATTTTACTGATGTCCCCCAAGGGAGATGTATTATTCCTCTATCAGGATGTTACTATTGTATTTGGTCATCATAGAGTCATGAGGTAAAGCCTCCATTGTAAGTCGGGTCAATAGTACCCCAATGAATAATATATAATACTATTTCGAGCCTTCCTAGGTGAAGTCGGCCCAGTCAGTTTAGTGGGGCCGACTTGTTAGGGTAAAAGTCAAGTGACTTAAAGTGTATAAAGAGAGGAGTTGTGTTCCTCATTATAACACAGACTCGCTCACTTGTGTAGCGCATAGGGGAGAGAGAGAGACATACAACAAGGAGGAGAATACCTGTTTTGGGGTTTTAACTTATACATCTTATACAGAGGAAGTTTTGTGGAGTTATCTTCCCCTTGAGGGTTTCCCAAGATAAATACTGTGTCTATCTTGTGATTGTGCTTCTTTCAATGATTCTGCATATGTTACTGTTGTGAATTTGGATTAAACACGAATAATATCTAACTAAGCATATGAAATCTTAAGAAAATCTAGGGTTGCCAAGACTGGGGTTGATGACATAGTTTCTTCAATGCTTCAAAACACTTTTCTGCTCAGAATTAGAAAATAGACCTTTCTCCATATATTTACAATGCTTACAAATAATAAATTAAATGAAACTAGATAATATTTACAAATAATAACTTAAATGAAACATTGATAATATATAATACGGAATACATACATAGAAATTTATACCATACCATACTAATCTCAAATGGCCTATAGCGTGGGCCTCCCATGCCTTATGCCACGATTCATCCCATCATCCATGTCATAATGTAATTTACTTCCATTTTTGTGCGTCAAGAGCCCTTGTATTATGAGCAATAAAAGAAATAACATAAGGAAAAATAAAAAAAATTAACCCAAGGAAAGACAGCGGATGACTTAGGAATTGAGCATCATCATGAGAAGCCTGCCAATGGCACGATTTCACCACATAGTCACCAAAATTTAAGCCCATATGTCACAAAAACCCTAAGACAATGAGAATGCGGCGAGCCCATATGTCATATGCAAAGTCGAGGACATATGTCATGTGCAAAGCCGAACCCATATGTCACCAAAACCCCCGAATGCTTGAGAATGTGTCAATTTGCTAGACGGTGATCCCGACAAATTTGTCGATTTCACCACAATACTGCAAACCCGAGGCCATATGTCAGCAGAACCTTGAACGAATGCAAATGCAGCAATTTGTTGGACAAAAAATCCCTGCAAATACATATCATCCGTGTTGGATACCTTTTGAAGCAGATCCTAGGCAGATCTCGGCAGATCCAAATTCGAATCCATTTATGGTTCAAGGATCAACAGATCCAGTAACACAATTATTTTGATTATGTTTATAGTTTTGGGAGACATGTCCAAGTTGTTCTAGGAGGGGCCATCCTCTTTGAATGCAATTTGGCTTGGGTTTTGGTGGATTGTTGGGTCATTTGAAAAAGGTTTATTGATGTATAAACCTTTCTCCATGGAACGTTGTCTTTGGATTAGTTGGCTTGAGGAGTGTTGAGGGGTTTATTTGGAGACTTTCAAAGGAGACCCCTTTAGGGCCTTGTCATCTTTGGAAGTTGTGTATTAGGGTTTGCATGTGGACATCACTTGCCTTTGAACCCTCACTCTTAAAGCACACCCTTCCTCGGAAGCACATAGAAGTTGAAAGGGCCATTATGTGAACACACCTACTACATCTTTGGAGGGGCCTTGGGTTGGATGGGTTGCTTTAGACCATTCATCTTGGAGTGCCACCCCTGAAGATTGGAATTTGTTAATAAGTAGACACTTTCTCCTTCGAGCGCAAGCACTTGGTTGGTTTGAGTTCTATATGAACACACTCCTAATGGAGTTTGTCCCGTGAAGATTCTTTGGAAGCTTCTAGGTGAACTTGGCTTGTTGGAAAACCTTCTTGAAGGGGCCTTTGGAGGCCATATGGCATCATCACTTGGCATTGATCCATTGCCTGATGGAGGAGACTCCCTTATTTGGGGCCTCATGATATTATGTTTTGTACAAGTGGCATTGACCACCTTTTTTAATGAATTTTTCTAAGAGTTGGTTAGAAAGTAGTGGGGTTTTTTTATTATTTTACTCCACCCTAGACAAGATCTAAGAATAAATGAATATTTTATTGTAAAGGAAGTTAGGCTACTCTCCTATATATAAAGAGAGCCACTTCCTCACATGAACTCATGGTTGGATTTTGAGAGCTCTCTCTATTTTCGAGCCTGATAGTCATATCATATATGGAGCATTTTGAAGTTTAAGTCTTTTCTTCTCTTGGGTTTTCTTGATGGCTAAATATTGAGGTATCTTGTATCTTTTGGCATTGTAAGGTTTATTTATCTAGTCCATAAGAAGGGTAGTATTACTCCATTGGTTTGTCATACTTTAGCTTTGTAGGTTGAATGTAGTATTTGGCATTTGAAGGAGGGGTACTCATCAATTTGGATAGGCTAAGGGTTAGCTAAATAGATAAGTTTAAGGTGTAAGCTTAAATGCTACTTTTCCTTAGTGAAATTTGCAAGAAGCTTCAATAGTTTGGGGTAGGAATTTGGTATGCGCTTTGCAGGGGTTCTGATCAAACACATACAAACAAGGCCTGAGGGGGACCATCTTGAGACTCCATATTCCTTGGCGATTGACACTAGTCTTGATATCTCTCCCTCTTCAAATCACCTTTTTCCCTCATTACCATAGCCTAGCAAACCTATCTAGGGAATACCCCCTCGAGTTGGAGAAGAGCCAACCATAAATGCAAGGAGATAGTTATCGAGGTGATAGTGGGTAACATCTCTATGTTAAAGTTGGGCTAGTTGTGTTCTTTGGGGCCTTAACTATACATGGTAGCTCATGATGTAACACCAAGCAAGAGTTGAATAGAATCACTCGAGATGTCATCAAAAGATGGATCAACCCTCAAAGCGGGTTACATCCAAAGATGGCCTTTTTTTTAACCATGGAAACGGCAACCTCCCAAAGGTATATCCATACATGGCCTTTTACGTTGAGCACTTTATGGATCTGAGGGACGATCTCATTATTCAACCCCATTACATCCAAAGATGGCCTTTTTTCAACCATGTAAACGGCAACCTCCCAAAGGTATATCCAAACATGGCCTTTTACGTTGAGCACTTTATGGATCTGAGGGACGATCTCATTATTCAATCCCATTACACACTCTTCGTATTCCTTTAGGCCATTTCAGAGTAGATTCTCATTGTCTTAGGGTGAAGACAGATCACTAGATCGACCAATCAAACAAGATCTATCAGGTGTGTCACCTTCGAGATGTTGAGACCAAGGAGCACTTCATCTTTCATTGTCCTATCTACTACGAGATTCAAAAGCAGTTCCATTGTCTTTTTAGGGACCTTCTTCTCACGACGCTCCAGACATTGACTAGTTTCTTTAAATATTTCGATCAGAGATGTCTAGCCTTATACTTGCAAGATTCCCTTTGGCTTCGCTCCATCATCCTTTAGTGACATTTGCAATTTGGACCAGCCCCCACTTAGTGGATTACTACCTTTTTTCCAATGCTCCCATCTTCTAGGGAACCAAGAGATAGAGAGATAGCAATGTTGCTTTTGACCGCAAATCAATTGGGACGTGAGGGACCACCTCCACTTCCGCCTGACACCAATGGTGTGGCCAATCTTGGCCCCATACCAACATCTAGACAAGTTCATCCAGGTCACAGCAACAAGCCCCCCACTCCAAACAAGGGCAAATTACCCATTACATCTCCTCTTCCAATTCTTCCTCTAGACAGAGTACTATTTTTAGATTTATTCATTCGGCCTCAAATGTTAGGAGAGATGTATCCAGTGCACCATGACGGATTTACCACTTTTGTACCATAGATTCTAGTTCCACTCTCTTTGTACATTTCTCTTCTAGTTCGGCTCTCCATCTTTGGTGTTAGCTCTTTTTGGTTTCAAGGTTAGAGTCATACTTATTTCTTTTTATAGGAGTTACCTTAACACTCGCACTTTGTATTGACATCATGGTACCACACAATCCCATTGACCTACTTTTTTGGCCATTTGTTGGAATTAATAAAATTAACTTCTCTTATCTTCTGTCTTAGTTGCAGTGGAGCAGCAATGGTGCAAAATCTGAAGTTAAGCAAGGTTTCAACCTGTTACGCATCAGAGCTGTAGCAGCATACCAGCAGGGATAGACCTAGAGCAACAGTTCTAAAAATTTTATTGTAAAGGCCAAAGTGGATTATATTGTATGGATATTTGGATTAAGGATTGTTGTCCCCCTGGATTGGGCATGGTAGGCTCCCTTGGTTTCACTCCTAGAAGTACTTGGCTTTGTGGCACCGCTGACTGCCCCTTCAATGTGTGGATGTCCCCATGGGCCATGCAGGGCTTTCACCCCATGGATTGGTGTCTAGGGCTTCTACGGCTGACCCACTAGAGCACATGGCCACCTTGGTTTTTGTTATACAAAGGTGATGGCATTTTGTAAAGGGTTGTTGTCCCCTATCTAGCACACCTCTTTCACCCACTTGGACCTATATTCAACACTTGGAAACCCCTCCTCTAGTGTCTCTAGCCTAAGACATCATCCTTCCACCATATGAGCCTACAAGTTGGAATGCAAGGCATTGAGGGACAAGCATCGTTTTGGGGTTAGTTGGGGTATTACGTCCCCCTTTGGCTCACTATTTCATCAAGTGATACCTTTATTTTAGTCTTATTTGCTATCTTATGTCCATTTTAAGGGTTATTTCCTAACTTGTTGGGAATTTACCCGAAAAATATTCTAATTTAATGTTGACTTGTAGGCTCAAAAAATTAAAAAGTTTGGATGAAAAGTATAAATACATCACCTCACCTCATTGTAAAATCATAAGACAAGGGTTCTAATATGATTCTTTTTCCTTTTCTCCTACTCTATGAGGCTCTAATGTGATGTACACTTCTCTTGGGATGCTCTTTCTTGCTTGAACGTGGATGAAGTAAGGTTAATGCTAGAATGGTCGGAAGAACTCATGCACAAGTGTGACCTAAGGTCTTTCTCCTTGCTCACTCTTTGTTAAATGTTGGTAAGTTATGCCACTAGCTAGGTTGAATGGTGTTTTTATGGTGCATTTTGCTTATTTGTTAGGGCTTTCTGTCAACTTTTGTATGAAGAGAACCTCCCCCATAGGAATTCTCTATTGCTATTTAGGGCCTTGGACTTCTTCATTTGCTCTAGTTATGCTCACCTACCGAACCCTAGAGGTTGCTAGGTAATGCCTTAGTTTGCAAGTGTTGAAAGAAATTTTTAAGAGAGGGACATTGATCATTAATCTCTCAATGCACTAAAGAATGAGATGAAAAACATATCCCCTTGGTTGTCATTTAATTAACTTTTCTTATCATTTTAATTGTACATTATTTTGTTGCAATTTTATGCATAAAAACCATAAAAATATGAAATTTCCAAAAATGCTAAAAATTAGAAAATTCACAACTCCAAAAATTGCCGTGAGTTTGTAATTCCGGTCCACCCTACAAATTCGCCCAAGTGGATTTATCCATAGATCTCTAAGTGCATCCTCATTTGCCTTGGTTAAAAAACCCTAAAAAACATATATTGTCAAAAAGGCGCTAAAAATTTACATAAATTCAAAAACCTAAATATATTTGGAATTTGCTAAATCTGGTCCACCCCTCAATTTCGACCTAGTGGATTTGTTCATAGATCTTGAAGGGTGCCCCAATTTGAGTACTTGCATTGGGAAACATGTAATAGTTGAAATTAGGGTTTCTACAGGTGCTTTGCAGCTCTGATTGGCTCAAAAAGTGTGCGCTAGGGCACTTAGCCCTCTCCCCTTCAAAGCACACCTTCTAGGATATTTCCTTGTGAGGTGTGAAGCCCTTGCATGGGGATTCATGAAGATCAATAGACTAAACTCACTCCTTTATTCTGATTTCTGTGTCTATATTATTCATTATTGACTCCAAATAAGGCATTGATCTGGTTACAAGGTTGTAGAAAGGTATTTGCATGTTTTGGTGTTTGCAGGTATCTTTAAGGGCTCTCCCCTGGGTTTAGAAGTTACCCAAAGAAGTTAAGAGGCTAGGACCTAAGCTGTGGTGACACTTGGGCTTAGAGTCCTCCCATATGCTTACCTTTCACTAGCATTAATGTTGCATTACACTGCTTATTCAAGACTACTAGTTTAAGGGTAACACATGTTGATTTTTGTACCTAGGAAAGTGTTCCCCTAGGTGACTTTAGCCTTAGTCACTTAAAAGGAGAAAATAAAGTGACCCTTGCATTAAATGACTTGAGATGAGCATCTAATATGACTTTAGAGAATAAAGTCACTTTTTGATCAATTTAAGTGGATGAGTGAATTTAATATTTATGAGTTTTAAATGTGAACATTTAGTCCCATCCACCGATCTAATCTAATCTCCACCATTGGATTAGATGGCTCCTCACCTATCTAGGGTTTAGACAAAAAGCAAGGGAAAAGGCATTTTGGCTCACTTTTGCAGATTGAAGTGAGAAGAGAGCGCTGAGAGAGAAGTTTCTATTTTTTTGAGAAAGGAGAGAAATCTGCAGCACGGAAATCGAGGAAGAGAGCAGCTTTAGCAGGGCACAAATTTCGAGGAGCCGGAGAAGCATTTAATGCAGCTGTCTGTATGGTCCGTACAGTACAGATTCCGTACAGGGACATATTTTCCGAGGCAGAAATTCAGGCACAGAAATTGAGGCAGAGTTCAGCACGGTTTTTGACGCATGCTGTGCAGGCATGAATTCTGAGGCTCTTTCCAGCGGCACGATTTTTGAGGTAGGCCATACAGAAACACAGTTTTCGAGGCAGTTTACAGCAGAAAATCAGAGCTGTACTTTTCCTGTTGGGCACGAAAATCGAGACAAATTTTCTTCCGGGTTGAGATAAGTTTGGTCTGATAATTTCTGTGCATTGCTGTAAAATTTTCCTGAAAATAAAATAATCTCTCTCACTGGTTTTCCCCTTCTGGGTTTTTCCAGGGCTATTGGCCAAAAATTTATGAGTACTGTGTGTTGTCTGAAAGTGCATTTATTTATTTTCTGTCATAAAAAAATCAAGTTACAGCAGTGTTTATTTAAGTCTGAAAATTTATATGATTTCCAGCCTTATGAATTTTCTGGGTTGGGCATTAAACTAAAATATTTTCAACGTCTAAACCGGAGGCTGAAACTGAGAAAAACTTATAACACAACCTATTGGTTCTTGGACTCCCCCCTGACTCAGAGATAAACAAGACAGAGAACAATCACTCTGGTAATTGTGCAAACTGTGGGATCATGGAGATAAGCATAGTGTTAAGAAGTCTGGCCATTGAGATTGATGGCCTGCGCAGAGCAGTCTCGAGTATAAACATGCAATTGAAAGTACAGCTTGCTAAACAGGCAGAACAGGATACAAATTTTGAGGCTCGGAGTCAGATAATTGGCAAAATTGATATTGAATTGGACATGCATTATAAAATTATTCTTGGAGTTTCTCGAAGTTCTCAGTCTCCTATAGGTCATCCTATAGATTCCATTGGTTCAGTCAAGGAGAGCTTGGATATGCAAAAGTGCAACAGGTTTATGAAGGCCCAGTAGACAAAGTTCCAACTGAACAAAGTACTGGAAGACCAAAGAATGAAAACACTGCCATGGTAAAAGCCCAAAGTGGGCATTATTTCCATTAATGTCACCAGATTTTTCTGTATTGCAAATGCATTTTCATCGGAAATCAGTTTTTAAGCGCATATTAGAAGTAGATATAGATATGATAGACAGCTTCTAAGCAGTTTTTTAATTTTTTAGTAGGCTGAAACTTTTTAACTTTGACTTGCAATATAATAGACACGCTGTCTCCTATGCTGAACAGAGCTTTTATATATCAATATAAAAGCTCTGTCAAAAAACTTTTGAACCTGGAACAATGAAGATTCAGTGTAATTATTTCCCTTCCCTTTCTACTTTTTTCTAATCTAACACAAAATTAAACAGAACCAAAATATTCCCTTGCTCTTAAGGTGAGCCTTCAAAAAAGCAGGTCAAAAAAATATCAGCAAGAATTTCTGCAAAAATGATAAACCCAAGGGGAAAATATATTAAAAGAATGATTCTTCAAGAATAAACATGATTAGATCTAATTGTCAGCACATAAAACATAGCATTCTAACTTTTCATGACCAAATATGACCTAAACTAAGGTTTCAGGGCAAAACTTACGAGGAGACGCTCCGAAACAAGTGTTCATAAGATTTTCTCAGTTTTTCATACGTAATTGCATTTTCTTCACTGAGTTCTCCCTTTGCATTCAGCATTTTTGCATTCTCTTGCTCCATTTGTCGAAGTGACTGCCAAATATGACACGATAAATGTCAACATTTCCACTCTCTTCCTTACTGAGCTTTAACTACCTATCATCATAAAGTAATGCATAAAAAATACATATACAGCTGCAAAGATTTATTCAGAAATTCACAAAGCCTTGAAACAGAATTTGAAAAATGTTTCCTCCTGCTAATGTCTTTTTACCTGTAGAATTAGATGAGAAACATGTTAATTGTCCATGGTTTTACAACTCTGAAGACCACTATAAAGTAATGAAGTCACTAACATGCTTAGATTGATCCAAGCGGTTCAGAATTCCGCTCTTAAAACAAAGGCTCAATCAACTCTTAGTAATGCATTTATTCAATATTGTTAAAAGATGACAAATATATTGATTAGCAATGATGATAGCATGCACAAGTACAACAAAACAGCAAACATAGTCTTTTAATTAGAACCCATTGACTCTAGTTGCTTACTTACTGAATAAAATCATTGAGAATATGCATGTCCTTTGTTCAGTCCAAATTTCAAAATGCCTACTTTACAGGGAAATGAAGTCATACAGAATGCTCCAACTGAAGAAGATCTGCCGATGCATCATAGAATAACTGAAATGCCTTCCTAAGAAGCTTCTTCTGTTCCACAGTAATGCTGAGATCCTTGTAAATCTGTCATCGTTTATCCAGCAAAGGAAGCTAAATCAAAAACTAGATATGATGATTACGAAACAAGTATTCACATGGAAAATAATAGCATAATTACTAGTTAAAACTAACCCATACAGAGTGATTTCAAGCAGCCAAAGAATTGAAATTGAAATTTTATTATTGTCCTCAGGTGACCAAGAACAGTCAAAGGGATAGGGAAAAGAATCCACCGAGATTCTTCTATTTTGAGATTGAACAGCCAAGAAAAGAACCCTCTGCATAAACTGGCTTCCATGGATAAGATGGGACTCACTCACCATTCTAATCTATGTGCACGCACAAATTTTGTGCCCATGATGAAAAAAATATTCAAGGATTTTAGTTGTTGGACTAGAAGTCAAAAAGGTCAAAAAGATCAATCGAAATTGCTGCTGAAGAATCCAAATATGATAATAAATATTTAATCATCCCTGCAGAATTTGGCATAAAAAAATCCCTATAGCTATTTTATGCTAACATAGAAATATTTATGTGGATTGAAATGATCATCCTAGACTACATTCTCCAAAAAAAAAACAAATGAATTTAGTTGCACATGTTCCACAAAATCCTTTAGCTTTCACAATTTAGAGTAACCAGAAGAGTGTTTTCACAGAAATGATGATATGCAAGGGTCTTTGCTTGGATGGAAACTTATAATGGTCTTATCTTCGAAAACTACACTTGCTAAGTCTGACTTCATAAATGCAGTCCGTCTGCATTGAGGGAGCACTGAGACAATGCAGCATAATTTTTGGAACTGAAGGTGTGCTACAGACTATATGGATCTCATTTGGTTTCCTGGAACCATATCCTGTACAGTCCTTTTCAGTGGAAAGATGCTCTGTTAGGGGATTCTGATGCAGTTGCTCCGCCTCTTTTCGTGGAGTTTGGCATCACAATAAAATTGTTTATCCATACTCCATCTGGAGGTTGAGACGTAGTGCAGTTTTCAATAATTCACATTTTCTTTAAAATCTTTTCAGGGGATAATGTAGGCTGATATTAAGGGCTAGCTTACAGCTTAAGGCGTCCTCATGAGAAAATGTACCAAATTCTGTGATCTCGAGCTCAATCTATCATAAAAACCTTCTCGCTGTCCTTGTATTGATAGATGTGAGCTAATCTGTATCTTGTATTTTTACAGTTAATATAAGTTGCACTTTAAAAAACAATCCATACTAAAGGTTAAAATTTAGAAATCATAAATAAATAAAGTTCAACTCACCATAAGCCAAACTTGGGACAAAAAACTAAAGAAAGAAAGACGATGGAAACAAAAAAGAAGATGCAAATGATTGAAACGACAAAATAATGTTTAGAAAATTTATGGGGTGTACCACATCCATTTTCATTTTCGATGTTTCTGACCAAACCATCGTGGGTCCATCATCCGGAAGGAATTCATTTGTGAAGAGAAAATCCAATTAAACGTCTGAATTAATATTAATATAGATTTTTATTTTCTATAATTTTGAAGGCCAGCTTAGTTTTAAAAAAATAGTTTAATAATTATTTAAACTTTTGCTTCAAGGCTTAATCGTTATTTTTATTTTTATTTTTTTACTTTAAATATAATTTTAACTCTAACTATATTTTAATCTTTCTTATTATTTTAATATTAAATTTTTAGCTTTAATTTTAATTCTAACTTTAAATTTATTTATAATTTTAACTATACCTTTAATTTTAATTTTAATTTTATTTCTGTATATTTATTAATTTATTAAATTAGTTTTAATTTAAAAATAAAAATAAAATAAAAGGATATTTTAACTAAAAGTCCTTATTTTCAATTATAATTATGAATTTAATATTTGTAGGTATGAATGTAAAGTTGTCAATTGGGTTTAGTCCAAGTGGTTGTGGGATGGACTATTATCCTCCCCACCCAGGTTATATTCTTCTAACTCACATGTTGAGCTCATAATGTGTATACTGTTGTAACCAATGTTGAAAAAGTCGGCGAGAGTCCTGAATACAACTTCTCGGCAACATCGGCGAAAAAATCCAGAAAAATCGGCAAAAGTCGACAAACATTAAAAAATAGAAAATACATTCAATTTTTTTAGAATTTTAAACATATAAAGCAACAATAACATCAAAAAAATATATTGGAACATAAATATGAAGAAAGCACTGATACATATCATCATCATGTAGTCATGCCAAATATAAAACGATACATCAAAGTTGATACTGAAAGTCTGAAACATCATAGTTGTCCAATCAAGGACTCAAAAGTGTATAAAGTTTAAACAATACAAAATGACATCACATATATAAATGTATCTGAGGAAAACTAGCATCTAGCTATCTAATATCAATGCCCTCTTCCCCTTTTACGGGGATATATCATGGGTCTTTTGTCGAGCCTACCCCTAGCACTAGAAGTAGCACTAGAAGGCCCTAATCCTTCATCTAATACTAAACGCTGAGTGATGGATGGAGGACTAGATGTATCAAGTGGTGCAGAAGGTGGTGGCGATGCTAGCACATCACCCTCCATGGTGCCTCCAACTACCTCCTCCTCCTCCTCCTCCTCTTGCCCCTCCTCTAGCCATGCAGGTGGCTCCTCCATGATAGGAGTCTCAATCTCCACCCTCCACTTAGACTATATCAATATTGTCCAAGGAGATGGCATTTGCATCTGGTTCTTTCTGTATCTGTGCCATCCACAAGCGAAGGTTGTAATGGACATACACGAAGTCATTAAGACATGTGAACTCCAACCTGTAAGAGGGTAATAAAAAAAAATTAGAGTCTAGAGGGTAATAAATTAATAAATTATAATATCTTAGAGGATCGTAGATTCATAAATTGCATTAAACATTTAAATGCAATTGCTTTGGTCAAACTAAGTTCTAAGTTTCTAACCTTCTGCGTCTCTTTGCATGTATTTTTTCAAATACACTCCAATTCTACTCACATCCCGAAGCTGTACACGTTTGGTTAAGGATTCTGATAGAAAATTTCCGCAAATTTGGTGTCCTTGCACCATAGGTTCGCCACACCAAACAAGAAATAAATATAAAGAAATCATAATTCATCTTTCAAATTAAGGTGAAAACTTAAAACGATCTAATAAGTTAATAACTTACCTGGCATGAATTTGGTCCTGTCACGAATAGCATCAGCAAAGCTAAATACTCTAGTACCATCCCAATACACCTTGTTGCCGCCTAATTCACACTTTAAGGAACAAGAAAGTCACAACCTGCTATGTGTGTCCTTGGGGGCAAGCGAGAGCTGGGGACCACTGTCACCACAGTCCACAACTCCTCCGTTTAGGCAAGATCCCAATAGAGCCAGGGGGGGAAGTCCCTACGGAAGACTAAGTTCCAGATTTATTAACTATTAGTTAAAGGGATCTTTTATTAAGATTGTGAGGCTAGGACTTTATACTATCTAAGGAATCACAAGCATCATGCAAATGCAAAGATTTCCTTTTAATGACAAGCAGACCTTGAGATAAATGAAGACCAGTGCCTATTAACAAATGGAGTCTAAGGACAAATTACAACTTTACAAATTTACAAATAAAATTGAAACCTAGATTAATTAACCCACAGTTTAGATGTTATGAACAGATTGCATAAATGGAACAATTATTGAGCTATTACCCAAAAAATTGTTGAAACAAAGTGAATCAATTGTGTTACACAAGATATACAGATTACTAAACAATATGATTACTTAATCAAATGAATTAAAGATGCCACCACAAGAGTTTGCGAAACTGAAAGGAAATACTTGTAACTGAAAGGTGAAAAGCTTGCAGTGAAATAAAATGTGAAAGTGCTTGCAGTAAAAACCTTGAACAACAAGGCAAAGACAAATAGCAGTGACCTATGTTTGTAGGACGTTTTGCAATGTCTCTTGGTTCATTTTAGGTAGATTTTATTAAAGTTTTTCCTCTTGAAGTTTAGTTTTTGAACCGGTGGTGTGACTACCCCAATCTAATATCTTTCAAGTCAAAGAGGGAATGCTGGTGCGCTCAACAAAGTGGGAGCAAAGCCCACCCGTAGCTCCCAGGTCAAACCCCAATGCCCCGGTGCTTACAAGGAGGACGTAGAACGCCTAGAGACCCCCCACGGTCTTCTACCCCAAGTAGCTTCCCAGGTCACTGTTTTTAATCAACAGAAAAAATAGCTAGATGGATGCATATTAAACTAAGACTCCTTTATCCCCTGTCGTATCTCGCGAGTACCCCGAAGGGTGATAACCGAGTAGAGGAACAGGGGCTAGTAAAGTTGTTGTTGGTTAATTTTAAGGGTAAATTTTAATCTTGGTGATTAGCATGAAAGGTTAATTTTAAACTATCAACAAGATCAACCAAGTGGTATCCCTTATGGGAGGTGCTGGTACTTGATCTTGGACTGAAAAATAAAGTGTGAGGATTTGTAGCAGAAAAAGAATGTTGTTCTAATTAAACTAAGCCCCCACTTCTCCTGCTTTTCATACCCAACTTGAAGTCCCTAAAGGGAGATGACAAGTGGATAGAGGATACACCGGATAGGTGGGTTGTATTATTACCCCTTTAACAGAAAATAAAACTTGAAAGGAAAATACAACTAGCTAAAACAGTATCCTAACCACACAACAATCTCTGTGACGGAGATGGTGGTCTGTCACAGAGATAGTGAGTAAACAGAAAATAAAACTAGTTATCCTAACCTCACAACAATCTCTGTAACAGAGATGGTGGTCTGTCACAAAGATAGGTGGGTAATCAAAAATAAAACTTGCATAAACAGAAATCTAAGCAACTAATTTCTAAGCTATCTCTACACTACTCATATACAGATTTACAGCAGAGAATACCCCTAAGAGAACTTCTCTTTTGGGGTTTACAATCCTTTAGAAGAGAAGAGAAGAAGTGGTTTTTGGGTCCCTTTTGGACCAAAACTTTTTCTGGGTTTTTTCTAAGCAATTTTGGGCGGCATAAGGGCTATGTAAGCTCAGCTTTCCACGTTCAATTATTTCATTATGTTAATCAAATAGTGTTTCTATTTCATAGAGTTATAAGTAAGAGTAATGGAATTCAATCATCCTAATCTAGCTTATTTATAGGGTATGAAGCTAACTAGTAAATTGATCTTGCTTATATAACCTAAGCTCTTACCTATACATTCATATTCCAATACAGAGGGATGTATGTGTTGAAGTAGTTGGATTTTGGAAGCACGAAACCTTGCCTTGGTTGCTGGGATTGCGGAAAAGAGTGGTGGCATGGAGAGGTTAGAAAGAAAGCAAATAAGAAGATTCATAAATCTTCTGTGCATAAACCTGCAAAAAACCAGCAACTTTACTTGCTGGAAATTACTGCAGAAAACTGAATCAGAAAGTTAGCATAGATTATTGTAAAACCCAGAAATTTTATATAAAAAAAACTGAACTTAAAAATTTGGAAAAACTGAAATTTTAGTGGTTAAAAATGAACGTTTTTTGGGCTGAAAATGACATATAAACAGCAGATTTAAAGCTTTATACTAATATATAATGGATGAAAGCCCTAAAACAATGGTTATATTCACTATACAGTGAATAAAACCCAGTTTTAGGAAGGAAAAAAAAATGGCCGAAATGTAATTTTGAAAAAAAAGAAACCCTTGGAGAGATGTCCTTGGCTTGGAAAACCTGTAAATAAACTTATGAGAGAGCTGCAAAATGTAAGCAAAGAGGTGAGTACCCAATAAATCTACCAAAATACTTTGATAAATCTTATTAAAAACTCACAAATGGAAGCAGAAATACTTCTACTTACAAATCCCTCCACAAAATACTTTGTGGAGAGCTATCTAATCTAAGCTAATACAAATGCAAATCAAATAAGTACACATGCAAGTTACCTCACCAAAAGATGCATGAAATGTAGAATGACGGCACAATATCCCTCCAAAACTTTCTTCTATTATAGCCCAATTAGGGCAAGATTCAATACAACAAGCAAGAGGCTTGGGCCAAATGCTTGAAAGAATATGAGAGGAGAATAAGGAAAGATTTCAGCAGCATAACAATAGCATGAGAGAAGTTGAGAAATGAGGGAGTGAGACCTCATTATATAGTTGAGGAGCAACCCCAACCCCTTGAAGATCAATGGTCAAGATTAGATCTAGATCTAGATTAGATCTCCACCACTAGATCTAGGTTTGTTGACTTTGCAAGCCATCCACCAATCATAAGCAAGGGTGCCTTTTCAAATCAATGGTCAAAGAGATAGATCCATGTCACAATGAAGCTTAACCCTTAGATCTAGGGTTTCCATGACTCAAGTGGGGCCTCCTTTGACTCAATTTTTAATTTTATTATTTTTAATTTTATCTTAAATTTTATCTTGAATTTTTTAATCTTTTATATAATCTTTAATCTTTTATTTTTAATTTTTAATTTTTAATCTTTATTAAGACAAGAGGGACGCCCCACTTAGGAGATCTTCAGAAATTTACTTTGACCATGGGGGGGTTTATTTAAATAAAAATTAACTATGATTAGCCACCTCCCAAACTTAATTACCATGGCCTTATTTGATTTTTTCCTTCAAAATCAAACAAATTTAATTTTTCACCCTAGGAAATTAAATTAATTTCCTGGGAAAAGAAAACCTTGTCTTAACTAAAATTCCTCTAACTTTCTACCCCCTTGTCAGAATGACATGAGACTTGAACCAATAGCTTAGGGGGTGTCATAGCATTTTCATTTGCATTCATAGCCCCTATTACAAAATGCCAAGGTTCAAGAGATTACATTATTACACCAAAACTTAATTAATTAACCACCAAATGGTAAAGTCAATTAATTAAGAAAAAATCAAAATAGAAATTAAAAACCTAACGAAATTCCGCAAGACTACAAGATATGGCTAGCATGGTCATAGACAACAACTTGAAACCTTAGCCACCTCATGGGCTTGATTATCAGAACGCCAATTCACCACTTTGGAGGATTGGTGAGTGAAAAACCCAACCAATTAAAATTGTTAATTAACAAAATTCACTGGAAGGGAAAAAAAACACTCGGTGAAGAGGACTTCCCTGATAATAAAGTCCATGGTGACATCCTTAGAGGAATGACCCATGATGACATATAAAGTTACATTAATTATCCCACGCAGGGGAGCAGACATTTCGTGTACAAAAGGGGCATAATTGCCCTGCTGAATGAAAAATCCCTAAGATTTTTCCATGGTATAAACTGCACAGAATGTACATCTTCAATGTACATGAGGTTGCCACCTAGTCGAAATAGGTGGGAAACACACCTCTATCTCGCAATTAACTGCATTGCGAGTGTCATAATCAAGTATCATCCTCTGAATACAAGTGAGAAGCCCCTCCAAAACCTCACCATCAAAATCAAAATTGCATTTGTAGGCAAATGCAGGGTTGAGGAAGAGTCTTGCTGCATGAATGGGTCGATGAAGCATCCCAATCCATCGAGTATCAATCAACTCCCATAACAACATGTGCCTGTCATGCCCTGGGGTACCCTTTCCCACATATAAATTCCGAATGGTCTCTTTGGCCCTATCCATGGCCTCATATAAATAGTCGATTGCCGGCCTATCACCATCAACAAGTCGCAAAACCCTCACTAAAGGTTCACTAACCAAGCACACTTCCTCCATTCCTTCCCAGAAGGCGTCAATGTACACCAGCTTGGCAATGGTTTTCCCATCCTCTCTCCTGCTGTAAGCACAATCACGTCACTCATCACAAACAAACATTTGCTTCAACTCAAACTGACATTGAAGCAAAGACTGAAGAGTAATAAATGTGGTGGCAAAACGCGTGATTGCAGGATGCTTCAACTCCTTGTTTTTGGTGTGCCTCCTCATGAGACTAAGAACAAAACTGTGGTTGTAAATGAACTTGGGGATGGCCCTAGCTTAATCAATCACCACCTTGATAAAGGGAATTTTCCTCATATCCTCCAACATCAAATCAATGCAATGAGTTGCGCATGGAGTCCAAAACAAATAGGGGTACCTATCCATAAGCATCCTGCCAGCAGCCACATAATTAGTTGCATTATCTATAATAACTTGCACAACATTGTGCACCCCAATATCATGGATGAACCCATCCATCAACTCGCATAAAAGTGTTGCATCTTTTACATGTGTTGATGCATCAACTGATTTTAGAAACATGGTACCTCTAGGACAATGTACCAAGAAGTTGATAAGGCTTCTACCCTTACCGTCTGTCCACCCATCTGACATGATTGTGCATCCAGTGCTCTCCCATGGCTACCTAAACTCTGCCAACCTAGCTTTGATGTCCGTCTTTTCTGCTTGAAGGATTGGGCCCCATAACTGCTCAAAGGTGGCACTTTTATACCCTGGGCCAACTACTACAATGGCATCACACATTAGCTGCCAAAATGGATTGTTTTTAACAATGCTAAGAGGTATGTGACTCCAGTAAAGACACCTTCCCATTACCCTGTTCGCTTCTACCTTTTCCGATTTCTTTATAATTGACTTGATAGAAGGTTGTGATCCTGGTCCAACAAAATGGGATGCGAGCCCCGCCCTCCCAAGAGGTGAAGCTGTGGAGCCCCTCCCACTACCCTCACCGATAGTGGTAGATAGAGATGCACCTACACTTCTTGCTTGGCCAAAAGCTGCAAGCTCAGCTCTGTTTGCAGCGATCTCATCCTTCTTTCTCATTTTTTCATGGATGGCGTCATGGGCAGATCTCATGATTTCTGGGGTCACTGCAATACAAATGCCAACATCATTGCCAAGTAGTTTGGCTAGATGGTATTTCAACCTGTTAACCCCTCCCGACATGTGATGCCCACATAATTTGCAACTCAAATTTTGCCTATTGATGCCATCCTCGGGCTCACCATACTGCCAAAATGGGTCCAATATCTTTGGCATTTTTGCAATTGGAATGCTTCAACTCAAATGCAACCCTAGGGCACAAAAACAAAAAAAATTACTTTAAACTCCATTGGAAAAAAAATAGCAGCATTCTAGCTTAAAAAATCAAAGCTCTAAATTTAGATTTTAAGCCATGAAAGATAAGAAGAAGAGGGTGGCTAAGAATTAAAAAAACAAGCATGCTATTTTCCATTCTAATTTTTTAAAACCCCCATTTACATTGGGACTATTTTTCATTTTTTTGGGCATGGAAATCAATGGCAAAATAGTAAAAACAAATAGCAAAGAAATATGCAAAGAAATAGTCAAAGAAATATGCAAGAAAAAATGCAAGAAATCTATCAAACAGTCCATGGAAAAGATGGAAAAACAATGGGATAAAATGCACATACCTTGAACACTTGCTCCACAAAAATCCTTGGTTGAGATGCTAAATAGTGTTTGAAAGCCTCCAAAGATGTTGGTGGTCTCCTCAAGCCCTTCTCCACTTCCAACAAACTCATTTGCCAAATGACATTAAAAAAACCCATTTTTTCCTTTTGTTAGCCGCGGATTTTGGTTGCCTAGGCGACTTTTTCCTTTGACCCGCGAGGTTTCCTCAAAAAGCGCGACTTTTACTAAAAAGACACAACTCGACGATTTTTTTAAAAATTGCGACTTTTGCTTGCCGAAAAATCGACTTGGAGCAAAAGTCGCGACTTTTGCGATTTCTCGCAAGAAGTCAGCGAGTTTTTCAACATTGGTTGTACTTGTAATGGCCTTGTGCCATGAAGACTCTATGGTTTACCTTTGTTACCATCCTCAAAATGAGGGGATGTGCCCAAGGGTTTGCCCCAAAAAAACTTATCACATCCTACATATATTAAATGTTTGTTCAATTTTGGGATAAAAAAATACTTTGTTTAAACTTCAAATATACTCGGCACTGGAATTTAGAATAGATTGGACAAGTCAAAATTAATGTAATTGCTTTCAACATCTGAACAAATAACAATGCTAATAACATTCCCTTGAATAATGAATAATCTCAAGGAAAAACCCTTTATTTCACAACCATAATAATATCTTCTTCTTGTTAGCATTTTGTAGCTCAGAGATACTCCTGCATCAAGTGCCTAGGTGCAAGAGTCCAAGAACTCATGAAGTCTCATTAATGTCATTCAAGTGACTTTATTAATGTGTTATTTATTAAAGTACATTTTTTATGTGATTTATGATTTAAAAGTGAGTTGCACTTTATTAAGTTTATAAAGCGACTTTAAGTCATTAAGTGTCCTTTTATAATATTTAGGGAAAAGTGATTTTTCGAAAAGAAAAGATTTAGTATATAGTTCACTTAAAGAATTTAAGTGAACTTGAGATTAGATCCCAGCCATGGATCTTGAGATCAAGATTTAATCTCAACCGTGGAATTTGAAAAGTCAAGTAAGTTACCCTAATGAGGGAAATAAAAGAGACTTGAGACTTCATTTATTCACATCCAAAAGAGATTTTGGTGAGAGAAGGAAGAGGCACGATTTGCTAGAGATAGCTATGTCCTTGTGGACACAAATTTCAAGAGAAGTATTTTGGAGCAGTGGAGCTGAGATAGAAGAGAAGGGTGCTTTTTCCAGATGAAAAGAGGAGCATGCACTTCCAAAATGACTGCCGAGTTAAATGCAGTTTGTACAGCAGTGAAAGGGGCAAACTGTTCAAGGTAGAAAGTGAGCATGCCTCCCAAGAAAAATCAGACATTAATAGACTGTACAGCTTCTGTTGAAGGAGGCCATACTGCTGTAGAGTGGTGGCCGTATTGTCATTTGTTGGCACAGTTACCAAGGTCAAAGATTTAGTGCTGAAACTGGAGTTATTGTTGCTGAAAGAGGCTGTACAATGTACCTGTACATTACAGCAGCAGTGCTGAAGCAGAGGGTGCACTAAAATCATGGTAGTTTGCTGAGATAGAAAAACAAAGAATATCGTACAGCACAGTGGACATTAGTTTTTACAGTAGAGAACTGTTTTCGAGAATGGTGGACTGTGGTACTTGTAAGTACTGTGTAATTAATGCTGAACATTTGCTGCTGTACATTTCCATGTAAAACTATTCTGCTGAAGCTCCATAAAAAAATTACTCTCTTGCTGGTTTTCCCCAAAGTGCGGGGTTTTTCCAGGGTCAAAGTTGGACCAAAATAAGTGTGTTGATATGACTGCTGTTCAAAATTTCCTGTGCATTAACTTTTATACAGTCTGCTATTATCTTTTAATTTCTCCGGATGAAAGTTCTTCAGTCTCACTCTCTACAAAATTCTCCTGCAAACTCTCTTTCTCACTCTCTAGCTGAAAGCTATGAGCAAGAAATTTCTCTCTGACAATGTGTGTGTCAAAGCAACTGCGTGTGTGTCCTTTCCACCAAATCAATCTCCTTTTAACTCAATGGCCAAGCGAAAACCCTAACTCTCACTTTGGATCAATGGATGAAATTCTCCAGTGAGATCAATGGCCAAGATTAGATTAACCA
>LPNX010203363.1:478367-496015 GCA_001517045.1 Pseudotsuga menziesii | reverse complement strand
TTTTCACTTGAACTTTATAAAAGTGCCTCCATTAAGTCAAATTAAAATTAGATCACATAATGCACTTTTCCTAAGTATAAACTTTGGATAAAGGCAATGATCAGTCTAGATTCCTATTTTATGTCTTCTATCAAACAAGGACACATGCAAATGATAGAAGACCTTCCTTGTTGCCACTTTTTAACACTCCCTCTCAACGAGGAAGGGATTCTGTAGCAACTCCAACCTATCTCTGAACTTCACAATGTTGTGCCTACAAAGTGCATTGGTGAATATGTCTGCCACCTGCTCACCTATCTGAATGTACTCCAACCAAATGCTTCCTTTCTGTACACAGTCTCTCAGGAAGTGATACCGGATGTCTATGTGCTTGCTCCGGTCATGGAACACCGAATTCTTAGATATCCTGATACCACTCTGATCGTCATAGCAAACCACCGAAGCCTCCAACTCACACTCGAATAACCCTGAAAGAAACTTTCTTAGCCACATCCCCTCAATTGCTTCCAAACTGGCTGCCATGTACTCGGCCTCTGTCGAGCTCAATGCAACTGACTTCTGCTTCCTGCTGAACCAAGAGACAACCCTTGACCCAATGCTGAAGCAACAACCTAAAGTGCTCTTCCAGTCTTCTACACAGCGTGCCCAGTTGGCATCTGTGAAACCTGCTAACTTTACACTCCCACTGTGCTCATAAACCAATCCATACTCCACTGTACCTCTAAAGTAACGAATCACATGCTTCATAGGTGTCCAATGCACTCTCCAAGGGTCCACCATGAATTGACTCAAAGAGTTGACTGCAAAGCTAATGTCTGGCCATGTGTTGATAAGATACATGAGCAATCCAATAAGCTGGCGATACATAGTAGGATCAAACTCCTCTGAATTCAATGCATCAATCTTCCTCCAATTGGTAACTACAGGCGTGGACATGGGTCTACAGTCCTCCATCCTGAATTTGCTCAAGATCTCTACTGCATACTTCCCCAGATTTCAAAGATTTTCTTTTGACAGTAAGCAGCATTTTGTTGAAACTTGTTCTTTGTGAAATATGTCTTCAACCGAGTTGAGAATGGAGGATAGGCTTGATGGGGCTGGGAATTTTGTCCCATGGAAAGCTAGGATTTTGCTTGTGTTGGAGGAAAATGAGTTGTGGGAGGAGGTAGTCAGAAATACTACAGCTAATCCCATTGTTAGTCCCGCTTACTCCAAGCTAGGATCTCTACTATGTTGGGCAGTGTCCGAACAAGAAGAAGAAGAAGCAACAGCAGACAGCAACTTCAGCGGAGGTCGATGACTTCGCAACTAGATTTCAGAGAAAAGTTTCTCTATGCACTGGGCATATTGATAGATAGAGAGCATCTATTATCACCAGTGCAGATGTTGATAGAGAGAGGGAGTTTTCCTTAGTGACAGACCATTCCTACAGTACATCTACTACCAGCACTTGGTATATTCAAATTGATAGTGGAGCTTCGAGCCACATCATAGGCGCTCGTGAGATGTTCTTCGAGCTTTCACAGACAAAGACTGATGTAGAGGTGGTGTTGGGAGATGACTCGGCAATCAGAGCAATTGGGCATGGGACCATTACCTTTCAGAGGGAGTCCATGAGTCCCATGGTGTTGAGAGATGCTGTAATGTCCTCTTCTGCTTAGGCATTGAGGACCAACCCACTAACCCATGTAATTCCTGTGGATTCGAGCAAGTAGTGACAGTTAGGGAATCAACTGAAGACTGATGCCATCTACAGAAAATCTATGGCATCAATATTATATCACCATTGGGTCGAAGAGGGCCACCGGCATGCATGACATCTAAGCATTATTTAATGATGCATGTACCCGATTAAGTCTCCATGCGCATGCATGCAAGTCAACTGCAAATTAGAAGTTAAAGTGACGTACTTAGGTCAAAAGTTAGGGTTTTCGCAAATGAAAGTTATAAAAGAAAGATAGAGTGAATGGAGACCTTACTTTTGATTATTATATGATTTTGGAGCTCTTGAGCAGCAGCACAGCGTGCGGCCACAGCAGTTGGGGTTGAAGACGGCGTCTTCAGCTAACGAGGTTTTGGCGGTGAGATATCTGCCCTAGTCTCATCCAAGGTAAACCATCCAGGTTCACCATCCGCTCTTCAATTTATTCATTCCTTTACAGTTATCCAGTATCCATTAGAGATTGTTTGCAGGGGCACATGTGCAGCTTTAAGGGGGTTTTTAGCTGGAAAACCCCAAATCATTCGTTGGGTCCTCACATCTCAGTTTACCTTCAAAACCCAGGCACCATTCTCATCATCGGTATCATACTCCAGTACCCGGTGATCATCAGATCCAGTCTTGCTCATCCGGAGCAGTTATCAGCAATTTCGGGATCAGGGCGTGAGTGACTAAACCTCTAGATCAATTAGGTAGCCTGCCTAAAGAGCTCAAAACTTCAGCATATGTCAAGCATCCTCTCCGGCACGGGAAGACTACCACTCCTGCAAATTCTCAGCTTCAACGAACATCTCCTTCACTGAAAACGTCACCCTTAGCTGATTTTGGGTTCGTGCTGCTGGGGTATCACCGAAGGCAGAAGGTACCAATCCATCTCCAAATCGGCTCTTGATGCACGCATATTCTCTCAAGATCATTTTAGCCAGCTTATCAGTGGTAACTGTTACATTCTATCCGTCAAACCCTAACCCTAATTTTAGCTATAAAATAGGGAATTTTTGCATGGCAATTTGCATGCCCGGCTATTTCAGTAACTTTGCATAGAAATAGAAAATATCAATATTTGGGATATTACAGCTGTGTTTGTACAAGGGCTTGATGGCTAGGGAGAACTTACCTTCTTGGAACAGGATTTGTGATGATTTTGTTCAGGAAAAGACTCGAAGGGGTATTTTGCAGTGCAGTGCTTCTACTAGTAGGGAGGATGAGGAGGATGTAGCCTTGACAGCAAAAGGGAAGAAGAAGAACAGGAAGGGTGGGTCCAAGCAGCAAGATGGGCAGAAGAAGGATCTGAGCACTGTAAAGTGCTTTGCATGTCAGAAGATGGGACACTATGTTGGGCAGTGTCCGAACAAGAACAAGAAGAAGCAACAGTAGACAGCAGCTTCAGCGGAGGTCGATGAAAAGTTTCTCTGTGCACTAGGCATATTAATAGATAGAGAGAATCTATTATCACCAGTGTGGATGTTGATAGAGAGAGGGAGTTTTCCTTGGTGACAAACCATTCCTACAGTGCATCTACTACCAGCACTTGGTATATTCAAATTGATAACGGAGCTTCGAGCCACATGACAGGTGCTCGTGAGATGTTCTTCGAGCTTTCACAGACAGAGACTGATGTGGAGGTGGTGTTGGGAGATGACTCAGCAGTCAGAGCAATTGGGCATGGGACCATTACCTTTCATAGGGAGTCCATGAGTCCCATGGTGTTGAGAGATGTATTGTATGTACCTAGGCTGAAAAGGAACTTGATTTCAATTTCCATGATTGAGGATCGGGGTCTTGGGGTGTCCTTCCTAGATGGACATGTGTGTGTTTCCCAAGATTGCAGGACCATCTGCTTCATTTGTCATTAGAGTTAGATGCAGGAAACTATACAGGCTCTTATTTCAACCTCAACATGCCTTGGCACATAGCAGCGGTAGTGAGCTTTGTGATCTTTGGCATAGGAGGATGGCTCACTTGCATCATCCAGCTTTGGGGTTGTTGAGACAGATGGTTACAGGTTTACAAAATTCATCTTTAAGCAGAGTGATGTGTGCAGGGGGTGTGCTTTGGGAAAGTACACCAAGACTGCTTTTCCTAGCAGTGATACCAAGTCAGCAGAGATTCTTGACTTGATACATTCAGATTTGTGTGGACTGATGTCATCTATTTCCTTGAGATGATATGAGTAATATGTGACATTCATTGATGATCATTCCAGAAAGACCTGGATCTACTTTCTGAAGAGCAAGAAATCTTAGGAGGTCTTGCAGAGGTTCCAAGAGTTCAAAGCTCTTGTGGAGAACCAGACAGGGAGGAAGATCTAAGTTCTCAGATAGGATAACGGGGGTGAGTATACCTCCAAGGAGTTTGATGGATATTGTAGACAAGAGGGTATCAGGAGGAAGTTAACAGTTCCATACACTCCGAAGCAAAATGGAGTGGTAGAGAGGAAGAACAGGTCTATTGTTGGATCAGCCAGAGCTATGTTACATGACCAGTCACTTCCTTTCTTTCTTTGGAATGAGGCATGTAGCACAGCTGTATATCTTCAAAACAGCAGTCCCCATCATGTCATGGGGAACATGACACCTAAGGAGTGTTTCACAGGCAAGAAGCCTGAGGTCATCCATTTTCACATATTTGGTAGTTTAACTTACTCTCATGCCCCTTCTGAGAAGAGGACAAAGTTGGAGCCCACTGCAGAGAAGGGCATCTTTGTGGGCTATGATGAGACTTCGAAGGCCTTTTGTATTTACCTTCCTTCTCTGAGGAAAGTTGTTGTGAGGAGGGATGCAAAGTTTGAGGAGGAGCGGGTTTTCAGGAAGTCGAGAGAGTTGGAGCAAGGAAAGCAGCAGGTTCCTGCACCTCAAGCAGTTACAAATCCAATGGCTAAGATTAGACTAGATCAATGGATGAGAATTAATGCTCTCATTTAATTTTCATAAAAATTAATTTCATTCACCCACTTAAATTTATCAAAATTTGACTTTAATCTCTAAAGTCACATTAAATGCTCAACTTAAGTCATTTAATGCAAGGATCACTTAAATTTCTCCTTTTAAGTGACTAAGTCTAAAGTCACCTAGGGGAACACTTTCCTAGGTACAAAAATCAACACTCCCTCTTACCGAGGAAGGTGTTTTGCACCACTCCCAACTTGTCTCTGAAGAAGACAAACTTGCCTCTCCCCAAAGATTTTGTCAGAGAATATCTGCAACCTTCTCATCAATGGAAATGTACTATAAAGTCACTGGTCCTCTCTGAACATAATCTCGGATGAAATGATACCTGATCTCAATATGCTTTGACCAGTCATGAAATACTGGATTCTCAGAGCTGGATGCAATTTTGATTGTCACAGTAGATCACCATAGGCCTCAGCTCCTGACTAAATAAATTCACCAACAACTTGTGAAGCCACAGTGCCTCGCAACTAGCCTGACTAGCTGCCATATACTCAGGCTCTGCAGAACTCAAAGCAACAGACTTATGCTTCCGACTGAACCACGACACTGTTGCCGAGCCCAAACTAAAACAACATCCGGAAGTGCTCTTCCGGTCTACCACACTGCCTGCCCAATCTAAATCTGTGAAGCCAATCAACTTGATCCCATCCAACCTCCTGTAGTCCAGACCAAAATCCACAGTCCCTGCTAGGTAATGCAATACATGTTTTGCGGCTATCCAATGCACTCTCCTAGGCTCAACCATGAATTGACTGAGAGTGTTCACCACAAAACACAAATTTGGCCGAGAGTTGACCAGATACATCAATGAACCAATGAGCTGACGGTATAAAGTAGGATCCACTAACTCTCCCTCAGAAGCATGAAGCTTCTTCCAGTTGGTGACCATCGGTGTCGACATCGACCTGCAATCCTCCATCCTAAATCTCCTCAGACTATCAACCGCATATTTTCCCTGTCCCAAGAAAATATGTCCAGACTCCTGCCAAACCTCCAATCCCAGAAAATAGTGCATCAACCCAATATCTGTCATCTCATACTTTGAAGCAAGATCCTTCTTGCAAGCTACAATGGGTCTCTCTCCCCCTGTGATAAATAAGTCATCAACATATAACAGAAGAATAAGCGGATCATCTCCAACCATAATGAAATAGAGATTTGGATCTGCTTCACTCTTCTGAAACCCCATCTGCTACAAGTAAGAATCGATCCTGGAGTACCAAGCTCTAGGAGCTTGCTTCAGCCCACACAAGGTTTTCTTCAGCCTACAAACATGAGACTCTCTCTCATGAATCTCATAGCCGTGAGGCTGCTCAACATAAATCTCCTCCTGAATGATTCCATTGAGAAATGCGGTCTTCACATCCATCTGATAAATCTTCCAACCCATTTCCACCACAATGGAAATCAAAGCTCTGATCAAAGTATACCGAGCAGCTAGCGCAAAAAGGTCTCATCATAATCCACTCCCTCAATGTGTGGAAACCCCCGTGCTACAAACCTGGCCTTGTACTTCTCCACACTACCATCCGCAGCATGCTTTAGCTTGTAAAGCCATCGAGAAGTCACCATTGACTTCCCCTCAGGTCTTGGAACTATCTCCCATACGTCCTTCTTCATGATGGAATGGTACTCATCCACCATGGCATCTCCCCAAACATGGTGCTTGGAGGCCTCCTCAAAAGTAGAAGGCTCTGAATCACGTAAAATAGCCATCAAAAGCATGCCCAATCTGTCAGGGATTTGAATAGACCTCACTGGTTCTCTAGGTGTCCCAAACTCCTGAGATTCCTTCAAGGTGTCTCAAAGCCACTTAGGTGTCTTCTTCCTTGGAGGCTGCTCCCACACTAGTATGTCCTCGTCTAAAGAACTACTAGAGGTAAAAACCCTACTAACCTGTGAACCAAAAGCTGGTGTACCAACAACTGGTGAACTCTGTGATCCTGATCCTCTATACAGTGAACCTGTAATTTGAGATCCAAAACCTGTCCCCGAAGACCCTGCTGGCTGAACCACTGAACCTGGTGAACCTATGCCTCCAGTAACTCCAGAAACCTGTGATCCTGTCTGTTGTAATTTTCATTTTATTCTTGAGAGAAGAGTGAAGAGACAAGAGAGCTAGAGAGGCACGATTTTCCAAACACCGTGTCTAAAGAGTTTTTTCAATGGGCACGAAAACGGAGACAGCATTTAATGCTTGGCACATATTTCAAGGAGAGTTTGGCCATCCGTACAGTACGGATTCTGGGCACAGTTTTCGAGGAGAGAAACTAAGCACAAGTTTCGAGGAAGAACAGGCACATTTCCCCAGGCAGCAGGTAGACATTTCTGGCACGAATTTCGAGGCCATACAACTGCACTTATTACAGTCCATACAGCATGGTTATTGAGGCAGTTCTGGCACAAAAATCGAGGGCGGAAAATTTGTTCTTTCTAGCACAGAAATCCAGAAGGAAATGCACGAAAATCGAGGCAACATTTGCACAGAAATCGAGGCAGCCTGCTGGGTTATTTTCTCTGGTTGAGATAAGTTGTATTTTGACTGAAAATGACTGTCCTGAATTTTTCCTAGAAGAAATAATAAAATCTCTCTCTCTGACTGGTTTTCCCCTTGTGGTTTTTCCAAAGCTATTGGCCAAAAATTTCTGAGTATTGTGTGATTGCTGAAAGTGCATTTATTTATTTTGTCATTGAAAATTTGAGTTACAGCAATGTTTACTAAAGTCTGAAAATTTTGTTATTTCCAGCCTTATAATTTTTCTGGGTTGGGCATTAAACTGAGTTATTATTTGACACTTAAACCAGAGGCTGAAACTGAGTAAAAACTTACATCTTGGTTTGACCTCTCCTGTCGGGAGTAGGTCCGGGTCTCTCCCATTGTTGTCTTGGGCTAAGATAACATCAAGTGAAGATTGCCTTGATTGGCATGACAACCATCCATTTGGGAGTTGAGGCTATTTTGGTTCACCTCTTTAGTTGCCCATTCCCTCTACCGTCCATCTTGGATCCATCTCGTAGGGGCAACTACAAGTCTGGTGATAACAGTATCTAAAATAGAAAGTTAAGAATATCAAAAATCAAAGAGCCAAAGACACAAAAAATAGTTGTGGCACCTGCACACCATAACATGGATTGCACCTGCAAATCAAGCTAAGGGAGGAAAAAAATTCCAAATAAGCTTGCTGATTGTATTGATAAAATGATAGAAGTTAAATATGAAGGAAAATCCCCAATTATACCAAAAAGAGGTAAAAAAACCCTAGCTTAAAGCTTAAGTTACTAATAAAATCAATAAGAGCCTTATTACATAAAGGTGGCCTTTTACAAATATTGAAATATGATACTATGAAGACATGGGAGAAGAACATCATTCAAAATCATGAGCTTACAAAGAAAATAGCTCATGTACAAAAAGTCTAATGCCTAACAGTGTTGGTATGTGCACATTTTATAACGTTGAGTAGCACTGATATTCCTATTCCAAAGCATTGGAATAATTGGAGCTGTAAATCAAATTAAAAGTCCCCCAATTTTTATACAAAAGATCTATAGTGGTGTATATTTGTGCAATGAATCAATAACCTGTCCAATAATAAATAGAACATGTTCATTATCAAGAATTGGAAGAGTAATCATACATGACGACAGGCACTTCAGACCTTAATATTTTCCTGTTTCAGGTTATAAAAAAATACTTGTAGGAGAAAACATCAATATAAAACTTAAGTACCTCATCTTGTATATCTTGCCCTGAAAGTGGAAGCCCTATAAAGATCCTTCCTTGACGAGCAAAACTCACAAGCAGCGACAGATTCATTTGAGTAGTATCCCTATCCTTAAAATGCTCTGTGCTGGTAAGGTCCTTTATGATATTTATGAAAATACCAGTGTCCTCTATAACACCAACATAATAGAGCTCCATAAGAAGCTTAAGCGTGCTTCGTTTCTTCATTGCTCTTGAGCTCCGGTCTATGTCCAGATCATCACTAGTCTTTCCTGGAAAGAAGACTTTCAAGAGCCCTTGTATCAAACTGGGTGAAAAATCCTTGTACCTTTGATGAAGTAATGAGCAGACCTGCAAAAGAAAGTGCCCAATTTGAAACAAGAGATATCAGTGTGTCAAACTCTTATCCTAGAAACTAATAGAAAGGCTATTCAAGCTACTAATTTTAAATTGGAAGCAATGCATACTAATTATACATTGGAAATAGCAACAATAGAAACTTATAATCTTTTTTTGAAGACAAGAGTCAAATTTATGCTTGTTAACAAGAGAACCATTATTTGTAGAATCACCATGATGATAAGGAATATACACATGAACAAAAATATAACCATCATTAAAAACTAGGGAAAGTAATAAAAACAATAATAACAGATGGATGCACCTAAACCCACACAGAGGAAAGTGATTAAGAGAAGGGGATTTCCACTCCAACTTGGAGAATTACGAAGCAACGTAAAAGCCAAAGAGAAGGTAACTCAATTTCACGTAATCTAGGGAACAAGATCGATCTTAGGTTCATATATCAAAGTTCAAACACAATGCAAAGGAGGTGACATAGACTGAGGAAACTATGTCCAAGGAAACCAATGAAGGAGTAAAGTAGAAAATGTCTAAAACCACTCCTAAGGACTGAAGATCATAGCACCTACTTCTGAGAGGCAAAGGATGCCCACAGTTAGTGATGTCGAGAAAAGAGATACCATGAAGCACTACAATATTTATGACAATATAGACTGCCAATGGGCAAGATGAAGAGGCATGTTGGGTAACAGCATTCCCTCCAAATCCATATAGTATGAAGGATAGTTCCTGCTATGAGATTATCATGTTATGAAGAGGAAGTTGCTGCTCTTCAACCTCTTACTATTGATATAAGAAATAAGCTGCCATTCTTGACTTATGGTCACTTTCAGAATTATATTTGTTCAAGTTTTGATCAAGGGTTTTATTTAAAGGTCGAGAAGCAGTTTGAAGAGCCCTTGGTTTCCATTCTTGAGCCAAAGTTTAAAAAGAACAGCAATGGAGAGGAAGAGAATGCTTCACTTTATGATGAATATAATGAAGACATTGAAGTTTTAAATCGGACATTTCATAATCCCGTGGCTTCTTGGATGGAGTTGTATTTTTCAAAGGTTTCTAATGCTCCAACTTTTGGCATACTTCCTATTTCTAGTCATAAGTATCAGCTGCCTACAGACTCTTTATTGCATTTATCACATCTTTTGTGGGTTTTCTCAAACAGTAGCATGCATGGAATTATGATTCTCAGTCAAATTGTTTCTTGGCTTCACTGAAAGTATGATTACACTTGATTGAGTTGTTTCCTCCGATTAGAAGGAGTAAATAGCAGAATAAGCTCGCTATACGAGCATGTAGATTCTTTTCAATATGCTGGTTTGTAGCGGTATTTTGTCATTTCAAAGGTATGTGTTCAGAGTTTGAGAAAGTTGCAAAGATTTGGTAAATGACTCCATCACCCAATGAATAAGGCACAAGGTCTACAGGTTCTTGAAGCCTCATAAGGAGTGCTCCATCCCGTAGCAAGAGCCAGATGTTATAACTAGATCTTGTTCTTAGTTTATCTGCTCTTTTTGTCCTAATTTTCAACCGTTGGTTTAAAATGATTTTACATTTTATGTTGATTTTAAGAACTTTTGACAATCAGTAATTTTTGTTGGATTTAATGCTTTTAATGGTTAAATTATTTCATTAATTTAGTTTTAAGGTTTGTCTTTTGGGCTTATTCGTTAATATGTATATCTTTAAGCTTTCAAAAACTTATAGTAAAAGTTTATTCCAAGTTTGCTTTATAATCTAACCCACATTTTTTAGTCCTTTGTCAAATATTTTCATGAGGAGATTCTTGTAGCAGCTCTGTTTTTCCTGTTTTTGTCATTATCATTGGGAGCAGATTACGAAGTGATGGAAACGAATTCTAGAAAACCAAAAGATTTTTTTGTGCACAACAGACTCATTCACAAAAACCTCTCTCAGTTTTGCAACAGTTGTTATCGTTTGAGAGACTTGAATTCATCTTTGTGGCCTATTTTCAGGGTTTGAATTATTTAATAATTTCATATTTTAATCACAAATTTCCAGCACATATTCCGATCAATTGAAGGGGAATTTTTAAAAACCAAGAGAGGTTTTTGTTCATAACAGACTCATTTAAAAAAGCGTCTCTCAATTTTTGCACAGGTGTCCTAGATCGAGAGATATGAAGGTGTCTTTGAGACCCAAATTTTCAGAAATTCGCCAAATTTTCCCAAATCCGATTTGCTATTTTTGGGTTAATTGTCTTTAAAGATTTTGAGTTATCATGTAACTAATTGATGTAACTGTTTCAAATTTAGTCCTAGAAGGTAGTTATGGAACTACTTTACCTTTGTAATGATAAAAGGAAGAGAAACATACAGTTTTGTGGTGGGGATTTTTCACTCAAGGAGAGGCTTTTGGAGCTTTGATTTCTCAAGCTAGCATTTATAACTCTTATGTAAGTGGATGACTGTTATTGATTATATATAAACTGATAAGCCCTTTTATCTGTCATGATTTTTCATTTCTGATCTAGTTGATTGCTCAGTCTACAATTTCATTTCCTGTTTAAAGGTTTATTCATGTAAATGCTTGTATCCTGTGGGTGGAATTAGTATTTCATGTGTAATGTTTATGGCTTATTGGGATGTGTTTGATCCCAGTTTATCCAACTTGCATGATTCAATTCAGTATTAGCTGGTGGATGTTTATTTCCTCCTTGTTGATGAAGTTTTTAAAACCAAAACCCTAAAAACCAATTTTATTCTATTTCATTTTGAGATTGTGTTAGCTTGTTCTTGTGGTAGTCTAGGAACAATTTCTAGCACTAACAGGAAGTATCTATTCCCTCAAATTATTACACAGGAGCAAACAGGTGTCATTCATGGAAAATACATAATGGACAATATCGTAGATGTCTGGGTAAAAATGGAATGGGCCAAAAAGCCCAAAACCATTAGACACGACTCCCTTTTCAAGGAAACTGATTTTGAAAAGACATATGATCATGTGGAGTAGCTTTATATTCTAACAATCTTGCAGACACTAGGCTTCAAGCCTTTCTGTCACAATGCCAATCTTCATGCCCAACAATATGGAAAAATAAATTACGGGAGCAAGATTAATTACAGCCTGCATGGCAGCTTAGAGTAGGATAGCCTAGGAATCCTAAGTCAAAATTATAGAATAGATTAGGGCATTTATCACACATGCAAAAAGCAGTTTGCATGGCAGCTGAATGTATGATTACTAAGAAATACTAAGTAAAAATTATAGAAAAGGTTATGAAATTTATCCCACATGCAAACAGCAGTAAGACAAAAATGTAAATGAAAAGTTATAGATAAGGGAACCAGAAAAATTAATGCAGAAACAGTTTATCCCACATGCAACAAACAATGGGGTAAAAATGTAAATGAAAAATTATAGATTAGGGCACTAGGAGAACCTATGTAAAATAATATTTATTCCACATGAAAAAGGGCCTTCCTTACTGAGTAAAGGCCCTTAGGTGGTCAACCCTCATTAATAGCAGGACCACAAGTAGTTGGACTTGGGATATTGAAGTACTATATATAGAGTAGTAAGATGTAATGTGAAGTCAAGAATTCTGATTGTATTTGGTGTTAGTGATATTGGAGATTTCCCTCTTGAAAAGGCAAGTGAACATTGTTATCTATTTTCCTTGTATTTTCTATCTTTTCTACGAATTTCTAGGTTACGCATATTACAAGTGGAATCAAGGCTGTTTATTGGGCCAAAAGGGAAGAATTGTCTAGGGTTCGGCTCTTTCAAACAAGTCATTTCGACATTTTCGCTCCAAATTTTTGTGTTCTTTCGGGATCTAAAACTCGCAGGGTGCATCAAAGACATAAGGAGGTAACTTGTGCCCAAGTTTCAGCTTCTGGGTCACTATACTTTAGGAGATATACACCATCAAAGTTAAGGGGAATTTTCATAGAGTTAGGCTCTTTCAAATGAGTCATTTATCCATTTTCGCTCCCATTTTTGTTGTGAGACCTCAGGGTCCAAAACTCATAGGGTACAAAAAGGACATAGGGAAGTAACTGGTCTCCAAGTTTCAGCTTCTGGGGCATTGCCATTTCAGAGATACACACAGCGTAAGTCATGCAATTTGAATAGCCCAAAAATTAGCGCTAAACAGGTGCCCAAGGTAAAACTGTTATACCTAGAGTTTTGGAATTCCAAATTGAGTGCCACCAGTTGCATTGAGAAGAAGATAGAACAGAGTACTTGTGGTATCAATCTCATATTCGTAACTGAAAAATTGGACACATGGCAGTCCGTACAAATTCGCCCTTCCAATAAATACAAAATCAACAACAACTACCCTAATTTTTTGCTTGGCACATCAGAATTCAGTGAAACCTGTGACATTGCGGAGTAGACATATCAAGCTACTATAAAGTAAAAAAAATTATACTCAAAGACACATAAAATTCAAAGTTAGAAAAGTCTCCAGGTTGTCTCCCCATCAGGGTTTTACGAGGAGTTGTGCTTATTTCAAAATTTTGGCCACAAACACTACTTTGAAAAAGATCTATAGTTCAATGTGTAAACCTCACTCTCACATAACCATCCCATGGTAGAAAGTACTCCTCCCTATAGACCACCTTTCAAGACTCCACGCAACATGAACACACGCTCTAATGCCCAAAGGTTTGATGACCTTAAAAAAAATATTGTAGTCTTCTAGCAAACATCCAGGATAATCAAGGCCAGACGAAGGAACTTCAGAATGAAGTAAGAAACCTAGATCAGAAGTTGGATGAGAAGTTGGAAAAGCTGAATCCCTAAATTGGCTGACATCTCATCACATGTCAGAAGGTCCTTCGGGATACACAACACAGTGAACCACACCAGGAAGGAACATCTTGCTTGAAACTATTTAGTGACTAACAAAACTCCTCAAGGCCTCACAACCCTAACCCACACTCCATGAATAATAACACTTGGAACCACTCTCCTAAGGTAGACTTGAACAAGTTTGATGGTTCTTCAACTTCTAACCCTTCAAAATGGGTTACACAGATGGAATTTTACTTCGCACTTCATGTTATTACTGATGATATGATGAAACTTAGGGTGGGGGTTTTGTATTCGGATCCAAAACGATGACAATGGTGGGATTGCCATAAAAAACCTATGGGGGCCTCATTCTCTGGAGTTTATTTGTTAAATCTCTCCATGACAGTTACGAGCGAGATACTCACTATTTGGGACGACTTAATCTCTGCCTTTGAGAAATTAGCCATCCGCATAGAGAACTTAACAAATTCTTTCTATAAAAAATGTTTCAATAATGGCCTCAAGGAAGCAATTCAAGCACAAGTCAGAATGCAGCAACCTGCTACCTAGTTAGAAGCAGAGAAAATGATCAATGCATATACCAAAAAACCACCATCCATCCCCCGCTCACGCCCTATGCACAATTTGTTCTTCTCCCTTGAAAGTAAAGAAGTTATCTCCAGCAAATATGGCAGAATGCCAAAAACAGGGACTTTGCTATAATTGTGATGAAAAGTATGCTCCATGTCATAAATGTAAAGAACAAAAGTTATTTCAAATTGATGTGACTACTACCCATTCTGAAGACATCATTGTCGAAGATACTCCTAAGTTGGAGGATGTTGACAAAACACCCTCTATGCAAGAAGAATTGGAGCCCAACGTCAATAAAGAAGAACCACTCATCTCTTTTCATGCTTTATATGGTATTTCATCCCCACAAACTGTAATATCCTCTTTTAATTAAATCACCAGAGACACCCGTTAACCTATTTTATTCCCATACGTTTGAGCAGGTATCAAAGAAAAGGGAATAACTAAGGACTAATATCACTAGGAACAGAAAGGAACATCAATCCAGTATTATTAAGTCATCGGTATAGTAAAAAAGGCCATCAGGGTTAATATCATAAAGCATGCGCATGCGGAGCATGCAGGCCTTATTTCTTCAGTCTTAAGTCAACGAGCAATTAGAATTGCATGCATGCAAAAAGTAAAGTACAAACCTTAAAAGTGACATGCAAACCCTAAAAGTGACATGCAAACCCTAAAAGTACATGCTAAAGCTATATAAGAAGGATCACTGAACCAAAAGAATTATCTATAATTATTATTGTTGATTTTGGGTTTCTGAGCAGCAACAACAGTTGGGGTTGAAGACGAGGTCTTCAGCTAACAAGGGTTTTGGCAGTGAAATCTATCTGACCTAATCTCTTTCATGATGGGCCACCCAAGTCTATTATCAGGATTCATCTTATTCATCAGTATTCAATGTTCCAGCACACACAAGAGGTTTATTTGCAGGTTCACGTTTGCAGCTGGGGAACAGCTAGAAAACCCCAGAAGGATTCGTTGGGGGCCTAAAGCCCAATTATTCCTCCGCATGTCATCACTATTTCTCTCAACAGGCTTAGCACATCATACTCGGTGAGCATCAGCTCATTGCCAACACATCCAAGTCATCCAGCAGCAGATTCGTGGGGAAGAGGAGACATCACCCTCTCAGAGCAAAACAATTCGCTAGGTGCCTTAGGGAGGGCAAAAATTCTGCATGTGACCACCATTCTGTCCGGCAGGTGAAGACCAACATCTCTGCAAAGTTTCAGCAACATCGGACACCTCCTCCTCCAAAAACGTCATTATCTTCTTGAAGAGGGCACACATGTAGTTGGTCGTCAAACTGAGGAAAGCGGCACTATATTCCGACACACTTTACATGCATCATATCTCGAGAGTACTATCAACTTATTTTATCAATGGTAAGTGTACATCTGCTTACTGAAAATCTCTACCCTATAATCTCTCAATATTAGCTATATTTTAGGGCCATTTGGCACGGCAACTCTGCATGCACTTTTTTATTCAGCTTTCTGCACATTATTGAGTATATGAACAACAACTTAGTAGCAAAGAACCGTAGAATATCAGTTTGGAATATTACAGAAACATTGAAACTTTAGGGTTACATCAAGCACAGCAAAGTGGTAGTTTTGGTTGACAATGGAAGCAACCACAACTTTATTCACAGTAGAGTGACTAAAGAACTCCACTATTATGTCCACACAGTTCCCAACTTTCAAATTATGATAGCCAATGGCTTGAGATGACAAAATGTGGGGGGCACTGTGAAATATATATGGGTGGTTGTGATACAGTTTTAGGGGCAGAATGGCTATGCACATTGGGTCTAGTGACCATGGACTTCAAGAAATTGTACTTGAGATTTAACCAAGACTCTCATACTCAAACCCTTAAAGGTCTCTAGGTAGGCTCTAGTAAAATCATAAGTTCTCATCAGATGGAAAAACTATTGAAGAAAGGCCACTCTGGAATTATTGCTCAATTCCATGCCATCCAGGCTCTAGATAACATTGCACACCTGAAATCCAACTTGACTTACAGAGGGTTTTGGACAAACATCAAGTCTTCAAGACACCAAAGGGTTTACCCACATCTAGAGGTGAGCATGATCATGGTATTCCCTTGATCCCAAGTCAACAACCAAATGTACGACCATATAAGCACCCATTTGCACACAAAAAATGAAATTTGAAAAGATCATTCAGTAGCTACTGGAGGCAGAAGCCATTTGTCCCAGCACCAACCCACATATTCATCGCCAGTGGTCATGGTTTTAAAAAAAAGGGAAGTGGCATGTGTCCTGATTTTCGGACACTCAACAAGTTAATAATAAAGGATAAATTTCCCATCCTAGTCATTGATGATATTCTAGATGAACTCCATGGTGCTAAATTTTTCACCAAACTTTACCTTCATTCAAGATACCACCAAATCAAGATGAAATAGGCCAACATTCCAAAGACAGCTTTGCGGACACGTGAAAACCATTATGAGTTCTTAGTAATGCCCTTTGAACTTTGTAATGTCCCCTCTACTTTTCAAAGCCTCATAAATAAAATTTTGAGGCCATATCTTCATGAATTTGTATTGGTATTCTTTGATGACATTTTGATTTACAATCAAACTTGGAATGTGTTATCACATATGCATTTGCAGCTGGGCCTCCATGATGCACCATGCAAACTTGTCTCTTGTTCTATTCTGGGCTACTTTTTACATGGGGTATTAGCATGGATTTTTACAGCTTCAGTTATTCCAAAGCCTTGTTCATCATATTTTCCTTGCAAGGACTAAGATTCAAAAGTCCATTGAGATGCTTTTGGTGATGATCTAGTTCATTATAGCAGAGCAGCAGAGCAAAGTTGGTACACACAGTTATAGAGGGGCCTATCAGTTGGAGACAGGTATATTTGGTGAGATCAGGTATACACTTTCAAGGTTTGATTTTGCTCTATGATGTATGTCAAACACCTATGCTTGCCAGGTTAGGATGATTATGGTGACCTATGCTTATATCTATTGTACTTTAACCTGTGTTATGATTAATTAAGTAGTTCATTATAGCAGAGCAGCAGAGCAAAGTTGGTACACACAGTTATAGAGGGGCCTATCAGTTGGAGACAGGTATATTTGGTGAGATTAGGTACACTTTCAAGGTTTGATTTTGCTCTATGATGTATGTCAGACACCTATGCTTGCCAGGTTAGGATGATTATGGTGACCTATGCTTATATCTATTGTACTTTAACCTGTGTTATGATTAATTAAGGAATTTGATGTGAAGACTATTGCTGATGCCATGCTTGTACAAATTGTAAACCTTGGTGCTAAGTTGGTTCTATGTCACTTGTCCCCATCCATCCAATTCATCCACCTTTGATTTTATTCCATGACTTAGACTGATTGAGAATTGTGAGATTGAAGATCCTTTTCCCCATTGTGACCCCTATGTATGATAGACTACATGTGGCTTTGTGTCTCTAGCTATGAAGTATGTTGCTTGGCCAGTGTGGTTGGGTCCACAGGGTAGTTCTCCTTTATG